>RJVU01057857.1:2540773-2553297 GCA_003731715.1 Anabarilius grahami | reverse complement strand
AAAATACTATATCCTCATCTAAACAGCAGCTCCATTTCTCCGGGTGTCCTAATCCCTGCAGTCACCCAACTACAGCTAATTCACATCACTGACGCCCCTCGCTCACACTCCTCCCTCATTCTCAGGGGCTGCTTTTCTTCTGCCGCTCTCTGACTCACACCCTCCGTCCCTTAGTCCTTTATCCACTCCATCACCTTCATCACTTTGTATTCCTTCAATGCATGTTTTTGAGGTGACTCTCTCACCCAGAGGCTCAGGGATCTGGTATCATTTCCTTATTCTGTTGGGATATTCTCATGAGACTGAACATATTCTCCATTTTATTCCAACCCCCCCCCCTCTTATTTTCTCGCTCATTTCATTTACTGTCTATTCGTCCTCATTCTCATTCTCATATTGTATATGTTCTCTCTCAGTATTCCCTCTTTCTCTACGCCTCCCCAAATCTCTTGGCAGTGTCTGCAACTTGCAGTCCAGTCCATCTGTTTTCATTCATTAGGACAGATCTGCTTCTCTGGCTATCTGACACCTTTTCACGTTGTACTGCACAATGCAATTAAGAAAAGCTGGGGAATCATGTCTGCGACCAGACGCTTCTCAGCCCTTTTCTTCTTTCCTCTTCACCTCTTACTTGCCTTTCTCCTGCATTTACAGATCTCTGCTGCGGGTGATTAGAGAAATAGTTCAGCCAACAATGAAAATTCAATCATTATTTACTCACCCTCATGTCGTGTTTGCCAAACTCATGTGCTGTAGTTTAATCAGTAAAACACAAAAGCAGAGATTTTGGAGAATATCTATAGTTCCATACTTTTCACCCTAAAAACCACCATAAAATTAACCTATACAATTTTATGCTATTTTCCTAGTCTGCTGAAACAATAGCTTTTTGTGTAGAAAAGACTTAGATTTAGGTTATTAACAAGAAATCTTCTCAGTTGCAGGTTTAAATATAGTACCATTTGATGTCCATGTTTGATTTGTACTCTCCTAAAAATGGTCTTTATTGGAATCAATAGTTCCACAAAGAGTCTTTAACATCCATGGAACATTTTCATTGTGTTGTATGTTGAAGAGTAGCGTAAAAAAATCTTCAAAACTTCTCCTTTTGTGTCCCAATATAAAATAATGACATGAGGGTGAGTAAATAATGACAGACTATCCCTTTAGGTGGACTATCCCTTTAAGGTGACTCTGTTCTGGCTCTTTGCTCTAGTTGTTCTGCCAGACTCAAGGTTGGCGCTTTTTATGATGGGCAGCAGATGGTCACAAATGTGAAACTATCAGCAGCTGACATCAACAGTTGACATTGATTCAATCATCAGGTGCTAACCCAACAATGCAACATGTCCTACAACACTATCATTCAAACTATTGGGTTTGGTAAGAATTTTAAATGTGGCACAAGATCCTTCAGAATTCATTCTATTATGCTGATTTGATTCCCAAGAAACATTTCGGTAACATTTTAGATTAATGTTCTGTCATTAATGAGTAACTACACAGGAACAAATGAGTAACGCACTATTAACATTCTAGTAACTGTTATTAACTAACAAGATACTCTGATTAACGATTTACTAAGTAATAGTGCTCAGTTGAATGAGATAGTTCACTATTAATCAATAATACTGGGTTGACATGTTCATAATTAATGTAAATAATGCATAATTAATTCTAAAGTGAAGAAGGAATTACTAATTATTTGAATCAGTATTCTAAAGTGAAAAGCATGATAACTCCTTAATATTGACTGAAGTCATTGTAAAATTTTGAGGTTTTTAAGGTTTTTTATAGTAATGACTCAAGTGTTAATCAGAGTTTCTTAATAGTAGTTACTCGAGTGTTAATAGTGTTTTACTCATTTGTTCCTGTGTAGTATTCTAAAGTGTTACCAACATTTTTTATTATATTATCAATGTTGAAAAAAGTTGTGCTGCTTATTTTGTGGATATATTTGTGTGTGTTTTTTCAGGATTCTTTGATGAACAGAAAGGTAAAAAGCGCAGCATTTTATTGCATTCTTTCCAAATCCCGTTTCCCCCTCTTTCTCCTTTTCTCACTATCTCTATTAAAAGTTGCAGAAATACATTATTTTCAAGGTTAAAGGTGCTATAACTGATTCCAGCTGTTTTGCTGATGATATATCTCCTCCAAAGACATATCATCCAACCTGATGACAGCAAGAATGAATGTGCAAAACGTTTTTCTGATCGGCTATACACATTTACTTTAAAACATACACATTTAATCTGACATTAGTCATACATCTTAAGAGGAGCAGAATGATGTAACATGCTAGCAATGCTTTTGAAGTAACTATATTTGTTTGGTTAGCATATCTTTTTCATTTGTACCATAATTTTGTGCATTCTCAAAGTTTCTGAAGTCTTTGCCTTCTGACAGTGACCGAACATTGACTCCTGCACCTGTACTTCAGCACCTTCCCATATGTCCATGAATGTACATTCTACACTAGTAAAACTCGAACTGTTGGTGTCATCCCACTACTGTGTGTTAGCTCTGTTTTAGCTGTCTAGGAGGGAGCCAGATTTTGCTGAAAATTAACCATATTTCTAATCAGGCACCCAACTGAGGTGCCCATCCGCTGTTGAACAGACCGGGCTCAGTGTGTCTCTGTGGCAGGCAGCTTGTGTCAGCATGTGTCTCCTCCACACAGCACCTCCAGCAGTGGATAGAGGACAGGCATTTACCCCTCGCCTTTCATTACGCCTCTCCTCTGCAACAAAAATAAAGTAAAAGTAAAAAACAAGGAGCTGTTGGCCTTCATCTGCCTTAGTTTTTGTAGATGATCAAACACAAAACCTCATGTGTGACCAATTTAGAACACTCAAGCCTTTGTAGAACATTCCAAATCAGTCACTTCTGAGGAAGTGTCCTACGTAGGCAACAGACAGCAAGGCAGCTCACCAGGTTTTAGCTTGTTTAATCATGTAGCAGCTTTTTACATTTCTATAGGGCTTTTAACCCTGGGTTATTAAACCCCCGGGTAAACGGAATCCTGGGTTATAATGCTTCACATTTCACACTGCGCATGATTTTCCCAGGGTTAACAATTAATCCTGGGTTATAAGCTGACATTTCACATTGTACATTCCTAAACCCTGGGTTACCATTCTTATTTGCATATTTGCTGTGTCAGTGTCATTGATTGGATAAATGCAGCACACAACCTGTTTGCATAGCTTTAGCATTGCACATCCTTGTATTGCTGATTGTACTACTGAGTTTATACTGAATGGACATTTCGGACTATAAAGGTAAGAATGAAACGGTGTCTTCTTCACTCAAATTATTGCATTTTCTGTCAGCGTTTGACATTTTTCCTCTCAAACACCAAATTTACTGTTTATATACAATGCCTTTGCTAAGCATCTAGTCATAACATTCTAACACCGCGTCATTTCACACTGCATACGTTTAGCACCACAATGCTGGTTTAACACCACAAAAACGGTGCTAACCCTGCGTTTCCGAAGCAGGGTTTCATAACCCCGGGTAAAAAGCGGTGCTAACCCCGTTTCTAAATTGCAAGTGTGAAATGTTCCTTTACCCGGGGTTAAAAGCAATGTTTAGAACGATGATAACCCAGGATTAAGTGCAGCGTGAAAAGCCCTTATGTGCATTGAAATTGCTCACGGTTGATTCCAATAGACGTTGTCACTAACATGTCTCTAAGCTGGCGATGTGATTTACTAATAAGCATAAAAACTACACAACTTAAAAAAATAAATAAAATAAAAAAATGTATAGACCTGGTTTCATAGGCAGGGCTTAGATTAAGCCAGGATTAAGCTTTAGTTCAAGTAGGACATTTAAGCATTTAACATTTAAACGTGCCTTAGAAAAATGAATAAAAACATTACTGGTGTGCATCTTGAGACAAAACAATGGCACTGACATATTTTAAGATATATCAGTTCAAGTTGCTTTCAGTTAAAACAGCTCAAACTTGCTTTTTAGTCTGGGACTAGTTTAAGCCTTGTCTGTGAAACCAGGGAATAATATTATAGTTTTCTTAGAAAAAAAACATCTTTTGGTGCTGTAAAGAACCCTGAAACCATAACACTTATCTCAAGTACCTCATTTGACTTTCTACTTAAAAAGTAAAAGAGGAATGATAACTATTTTGTTGGTTTTTTTTTTTCATTTTGTTTAAGAAATTAAAATAATGAGAATTAAGCTACATTTTTCATTTTTTGTTCATGGGTAAAAAATTAGTTTACTGCTAAAATTGTATTCATATTGTATGTATGGGCGGCCCTGAAACATCCCTTTTCAACTTGCCCCATCTTCTGTACTATCTTATTCCCATCCCACAGAATGTTAGTTCACATAAGCTACGGCTCTGCAAATTAGTCTCTGTAGTAAGCACTTTTCTTCAGAACGTTTGGCTGTGTTTTCATCTTAATCATACCCTGGTGAAAAGCAGATCCGAATTTGGTATATATAAATATTTATGGACATGGGAAATAATCGTACAGTAGGTAAACTTTTAAACTTTAGATTAGAACCTTACACAGTCTTATGGAAAATAGTTTTTGAATCAATAAAGAACCATAAAGCTGCTAAGCAAACTTTCACATACACTTCAGTCCTGGTCATTTAAAATAAACTCAATCATAGCCAGTCTTCTCTTCTTTGTTAGCTTGAGCCCGTTCTCTTTATTTGCAGTGAGTGTGATTGACACAACCACCTGCTTTGGACAAATAACCTCAGTGGTGAGACGATGTACCTCTGACCGTATCTCACACTGTGACTTTGTCCAGGGCAGCCCGAGAGTAAACAGCACATAGATGAATTGAGTGCTACTACATAAATAAACCTGAACTTTGACCTTGGCTGATGACACAAAGAATAAGACAGACTTTTTGTCCCCTCAGGCGATCCCCACGTCAGGCATTGCACTGACTGGAATTGTAAACGGATCTTCTAAGTTTAGAACTCATCCCTGGAAATCTCAAGGATAGATCTCTCACTCCATGAGCGGATGCTTAGAATTCCGTAAGGAGTACCAACCTACTTCTGTTATATATGAATATATTTTTGAGAGAAGACCAGAACAATGGTCTCCAGACCTGATTTGCAGGTGGAATTTGTCAATGTCAACAGAACTGAAGAGGAGAGCATCCTTTTTGTGAGAAAGGACCATCTGCCATCTACACTCATGTTGAAATGGAAGGTCTTCATAATGATGCGAATGAATTTCTAATACATTCACTCCCAGCAGACAGATGTGTCATATCCACTAACTTTAACAAGAGACAAGTTCTCAGCAGACTCAGTGCTATACATGATTTTAGCCATTTTGATATTTTGCAAACTTAAACCACACGGCCTCTCTCCAAAACCTTCCATCCAAGAATATGTCAGCAAACTTGAATGTTCAAAATGATGGCTGCTCTCCAAAAGCTTTTTTACTGTTTACAGCAAAATTTTAATGTTTGACTTATTAGCATGGTCCAGTTAGCACCTGTTGGCAGATGCTGTAACTACACCATTCTGGTTCACCATTTCCATTGATGGCCATTCAAAAGTTGGTGCGTTTTCGAAAGAAAGAAATAATTTCATTATTTTGTAATAAGTTATTTTTGCCAGTGTTCAGTTGTTTGTTTCTTTGTATTTTTTTCTTCTTTCTGTATGCATGTGTGTATGCGTGTATTTTTATTTATTAATTTACTTTTTGAAGGGGTGGTTGATTATGATTTCACTTTTTTAACTTTAGTTAGTGTGTAACGTTGCTGTTTGAGCATAAATGACGTCTGCAAAGTTACGTTAGTTAGTTCAATGCAAAGGAAGATATTTTCTACAAGGACTACAACAAACGGCTGGTAGGGACTACAACGAGCTTCTTTCTGGGTTAGTGACATCACTAACCCTAAAATTAACATAAACCCTCCCCCAAGAACATGCAGCAAAGGGGGTGAGGCCATGTTGTAATAGAGTGTTGGTACCATGCCGTCATATTAACGCCAGACTGCTTCACAAATTAGGGTCAATTCGTCGCTAGATTTGCACAAAATATTAACATGACGGCGTATGTTAGTCGATGAGTTGAATCAACTCCACAACAACTACATAAATTTATCCACTAACCTTTCAAAAAACGTCCAGTTGCTTTCCATAAGTTGTAACTTCTTCCTGAGTCTCTCCATCAACGTCCGACTCCGGTTTGAACAATGTAAGGCTGAACACCATTACAGACAATCGTAATTTTGTCTGCTTGAGATTCTCCAGCTTCGTTGATGTTGAGCAACAGAAGTGTGAGCTGTTAAAGCTCCGCCCTCTTCTGGCAAGCGGCCGAGAGCAGCATCTGTTTTGCATTTAAAGGGACACACACAAAAACGGCATGTTTTTGCTCACACCCAAATAAGGGCAAATTTGACAAGCTATCATAAACAATCTGTGGGGTATTTTGGGACACCAGAGACTTATATTACATCTTGTAAAAGGGGCATTATAGGTCCCCTTTAAAACATAAAATGGACTTACAATGCATTCAATTCATGCTAAATTGATATTGTTTTTGAGATGAACTCATATGAGTGACAGATGCATGCAGCACTATGATGTCATATTTACCAGTGAATTCAATTCTGACTTTTACTTTTTTGACTTGGACGTGTGTCGGTTGTCAAGAATGGTGGCAGAAGCAAATTGTTGTTGATCATAATACAAAAGTACAGTTTAGTTTGTACACATTTTGTGTTGTGTTTATGAAGAATAGTGATGCAATGTGTTGGAAAATACTACTTATTTAGCTGGTGTATAAGGAGATAGACTTTCCTCATCATTCTCTTTGGTAGCAAATATGTGAAAACATTGATAAAACAACCACAACTTGCATCAATTTTATTCTGACTAAAATCACTTGAATGCACATCATTCCCAATTTCAATTTCCATACTTCTAACCAGGAACTTTCCAGTATTTCCCTGTGTGCTGCCTTTGAGTCTAGTGTTATATCTTACACAGGAATGGGTATTTTATGTTTGGTGCTGGGAAAAAAAATTCACTTACATGACCTTTAAATTAAATGTAAGTCTCAGACTAATATGCTTTAGTAAAACAGTTTCAGCTGGCGTGTTGCTGTTTAAACACTTCCTGTTTCAGAGATTTCTCCTTATGTTTCAAAATATGTCCTACATGTTACATCACCCCAGAAAACACCCACAGGCTGAGCTCAGTCCTGCCATTAAAATAGTTATTGCAGCCTATTATGATTTACTTTAAAGGGATCTCAGTCAGTCACTCTGTGTGTCCGTCTCTTAACTGTCCTGCTTAGCGCTGACATGATGGAGCCATGCTCATTTGCAGATCTGTCCACAACTCTTGTAATAAGGCATTGATTTACAGAGCATTTCTGGACAGAAATCCTGCTATTTTGCTATTGCATGATGTGAACTACCAGAAGTAGTGATTAATTGCAGTGTGTTTGTGTAGGATAGTAATGTTTAATGAAGTGTTATTCCTGTTAATTATGCACAGGCAAGTGCTGTGTGCTTTATTTAAAAAAATGTGTAGGAAACAATCTGGCCAATTGACAACATGACAGGAAAAGTCAGGAGAGAAAGAGTTTGTGTGAGCGAGGGAAAACAATTTTTTTTAATGCAAACTTTTTTCCATAAAACAACAGTTTCTAATTACGTTTGTCATGCCTAAAGGATAAAAACACTTTTGACTCCTCCAAAGAATCAAATATATATAAACCATGAAGCAACATGGGTCTCAAATAATATATACTTTTATTTTTATATTTTTAATTTTTTTGATATTTTATGTACTTTTGTCATTTGTATTGATTTTTGTTCTTTTTAAATATTACCATTTAAGTTTGATTTTATTTCCGTTTTAGTTCAGTTTTAGTTTTTTATTTGCTTCCAGTATTAATTGTAGTGCTTCAACTTAAACTTACTTTTGGCTTAACTATTGCTTTAATGCACCATTCAATGTTTCAGAGATTTATTAATATTAAATAACAGGTTGCATCATGATCATGTGTGCAAGACTGGAGAGAAACTAAGAGAAATAAACAACTGAAAATGAAGGAGAGATGCCTTTAGAACAGGCTGGAGTGACGACACTCTTGGCTTACTTTCAAATATTTTATTTTCAACATTTCTGCTACAACAACAACTTTCTGCTGTATTTTGGGCCTAATTAGTACATTTTCTTAAGGATAAGAGGATATTTTAGTATGTACAAAGTGCATAATTAATATACCCAGAAAGTTAAATGTCCTCTGGGTGTTAAGTGTTAATTGCCTTTGCAAATTAACATACCCGCCCTAGCACCTCACTTCCTGAAAATTGCTGAAATACACACCGTGTCTATTCAGAGACAGGGGAAGAAAGTGAGAGAGGCAGAGTTGCCTTGCTGCCCAGTCAGTCAATCAGTCTGTCAGTCAGTCAGTGCTTGTGTCTGGAAAAATGCTGCTTTCATTAGAAGTATACAGAGCTAGGAAGGCATCAAGGCACATCCAAATCCATTGTTAACAATCATGTCTACCAAGACATCTTCATCTGGTCGAATGGACCCTTTCCACAGACTGAGAACATAACGCATTTCCACAGTTATCAACATTGCAAATCCAGTAAAGTTTTTGTTCATATTTTCTTTTTCTTTTTTTAAATGTAATACACATTTATATTTGAAAAGTCATGAAGACTTTTTCAAAGATTTTTTCTTTTGCTATTGGAGCAAATGGAAATACAAAAATTATATTTGCTGCAGTCTCTTGTTTACAGCTATAAAAGTATACCAAACTATGATGATTTCTGCTTCTGAGAACCCTGGAAATGTGAAAGAGTCCAAGGTAACATATGTTTTTCTTGCTTTATAATAAACCAAGTGAATGGAGTATTTTATTTAATTGGTACATAAAGTGATAAAATATAATATTTTAATCTAATAATTTTTAAGTTGAGGGTTTTTGAAGAAGCTGTATGCTCACCAAGGCTGCAATTATTTGATCAAAAATACAGTAATATTGTGAATTAAAATAACTGTTTTATTCCTGTGATGACTTGCTTTCTTCTGTGAAATACAAAAGGGGAAATTGTGAATAATGTGCTACTCCTTCTTTCCATGAAGTTACAATGTGTGGCGCAGCTTTCAAAGCCTTTAAAGTTATCCAAAACACCTTAAAATTGACATTAAAATATCATAAAAGTATAGCCTCGACTTGTTATATTCCAAGTCTTTTGAAGCAATGCAATATCTTCCTGATGAACAGAATTTTTTTTTTTTGTCTGTAATAGCAGGTGGTCAAGGTTAGGCCAAAGCATTTCTGTCACCCTTTGGTGGCTTGCTGCAGTATAAGTCATAAACCCCACCCTCTCCATGTAATCAAATGGGACGCGAGCCAAGTTAAATAATCCAATTACACTTCAAAAAAAATGTTTAGTTTTTTTTTTTCAGGTAATTCTTATCACATAAACGTATGTTCAAGTGTTTGTTTTTTCAATTAGTTTGGTTTTAGTTAGTAATTTGATGCTATAAAAACAGGGTGTAATGTCATGATTGACAGCTATGCTTGCGATCGGGTCTGTGGGAGTATGGGGACCGAATACCACAGCTCCAGCTCAGGATCACTACTGCGCAGACTCTGGCTCCAAATGACGTAATCGGTTAGGCTGGTTAAGGCAGTTTCCCCCTGCTGGTATATGTCGGAACTACACCATCATGCTGGCAAGAAGCATGTTTCTCTGCTGAGTCTGACGGACATTCAAAGGTAGTTATGTATTCTAATGAAATAAATGAATCTTAAAACACAGGCTAAATTCGGAATAGCATACCCCACTACTCCTACTATTTCTGCCATATCTTTATATAATATGCATAGTATGCTGTTTCTGAATTCAACCAGATCAATCGCATTGCATTTATGGCTCATTTGATTGGCTGTTCTCTGATATGAAAAGAAAAATAGCCAATCACCTGAGTCATAAATGCCATGTGATTGATCACTCTTGTTGAATTCGCCATAGTGTACTATGAATATGATAAGATATGGAAGAAATAGTAGAACTAGTGTGGTAGTATGCTATTTTCAATTTACTCATCAGACAGTGACTGTTATGGGAAAAAGAAGATAAAAAGATTAAGCAAAAGCAGTGCATTATTTTATTATTTTATTTTATTTTTTCTGGGATTCATATTTATGGACACTTTTTCTTTAAGGCAGTAGTTTATCTTGAAACTGTGACTGTAGACACTTGCTGTGTTTACTGCAGCAAACCTCTAGAGCTCTTTTTAAACCTGTTACCCATTATGTGTGTGTGTGAGAGTGAATTCATATGTGTGGGTTAGTCTGAAGGACTGAAATGGACATGTTGAGGCTCAGTCAACCAGATGACTCGTCAGTCAGTCAGCCACACACACACACACACACACACACACACACACACATACGCGGTTCCATCTGCTCCAGGCTCAGTCCAGCTCCAGCTCTCAGTAGCCGCGCCGGAGACAGCAGCTCATACATGGGGAAGCTGCAGGCTGCAGGCGCTGTGAGGTGATAACAAGGTGGTAACAAGGTGTAAGGTTTGTGAGGGTCCACTCCAGCACTGGATGTGAGGTGACACCTCATATCATTTTTAATCAAGAATTGTGGCATAAACTAGAGAGTGCAGACATTTTGTTTTCTGGATTCTGACACTTGTGGGGGCTGAGGGTGTCATTGTGGTGGGTTTATAAAGGGCTACAGTCCACATTCACAGCTAAATTTGCAGGGTTTGGGGAAGTGCCATTGAGGTATGAGTAATGTCTCCTCTAATTGTGGTTTCTACTGAGCAAAACCTATTTCTATAGGTCAAACCCTTCGACCACCAGAGCAGAAATACCATATGTGGCAGCCCATGTACCATTCTTTATAAAGAAAGATTAGAAAAAAAGAAAAGCCATCAGATTTAATTCCAATTTTTACATTATTTAAACAATATAATGAACAATGTGAATTATTGTTATTCAGTCTTTCATAAAGATGAGTAAACAATGTTTTGTGACTCTCAAAGATGCTCAACGAAGCTGAATGCCACCCCTTTTATCATTTTTAAATTATTTATTTATTGGTCTTATGTTGTGATCAGAATATCCTGACAAAATGATAAAAGGTTTTCTCAAAATCTTGCGTTGTTTTCTTTTGTTTTGTTTTTAGGTCTGATGATAAAACTAATTTCTGAAAGGCCTCTGGGAATGATGATTAAATGGTTTTTACCTGACCAGAGACACTGTGAGCGGCATACATTTTTTTTCTGTTTTGTTTTTCTTCTCTCATGGGAAAAATTAAGTAACTGAGTCACTTATCAAATGTACAGTAAGTAAATTAGTGACATTGATCATGTGTCTCTATTGTACCGACTTTCAGATTTTCTTGCTTCCATTGAAGCACAAATGCTCTTTGGAACATGATCATCAGTTCTAAAATCTTCATTTTTCAGTTCACATTTATAGCTCAAATTGTTATGATTGTGGTATTTTCAAAAGTTTGTGCTCAGTAAGATTGTTTTTTTATTAATACTTTT
This sequence comes from Anabarilius grahami, assembly GCA_003731715.1. Taxonomy (NCBI): domain Eukaryota; kingdom Metazoa; phylum Chordata; class Actinopteri; order Cypriniformes; family Xenocyprididae; genus Anabarilius; species Anabarilius grahami. The sequence goes on along the minus strand of RJVU01057857.1, from coordinate 2,541,751 downwards.
TTCAGCAAAGAGGCAATAAAACTGAGAGTAAAGACATTAACGTTGTTACAAAAAATGTATATAGGCTATTTCACTTCTTTTTTTTTTACGTTGTAGAATGCTAAAGAAAAGATCATGGTATCTGCCCAAAAAAAAAAAAAAATGTTTCGAAACATTGATAATAATAAGAAATGTTTTTTGAGCAGCAAATCAGCATATTTGAATTATTTTTGAAGGATCATGTGACACTGAAGACTGGAGTGAGGAATAAATTACATTTTTAATGTGTTCAAATAAAAAACTGTTATTTTAAATGATAATATTTCACAATATTTCTGTTTTTACTGTTTTTTTTTAACAAATAAATGCAGCCTTTCTGAGCATAAGAGACTTCTTTTAAAAACCTACTGACCCCAAACTTTTGAATGGCAGTGTAATTAAATATTGTATTAAAATAGGAAAATGCAGAATAAAAGCATTTTAATGAATGGTCTCAGACTTTTGGCCTCACTGTATGCTATATATAGTCCGAATAATTATAGTAGACAACTTAGTATTCTACCTGCTGAGATGTTCTCTTTGAGGTTCTGGGGAACATGAGCCGTGGCTCAAGTGTATTCTCATGAGGAAACTACTAATAGTTTGTGATCCATTAATATATGCATTGATTCTGGAACGTTCCTCAGCCCTATTAGAAGAGTTGAAAGCTAGGGTAGGCAATTTCGGAGAGGCTAGCAATAGCATTCTAGCTTTGAAACCATTAGATCCCACCCTCCCTTCAGAGCGTCTCCAAAGCCACACTTCCTTCAAAACACAAATGAACGCACACAGCAGAGACTGCAAAGCGTCACGAGATGAGCAATCAAAGCACAATGTAAACAACTTACAGAGCTCTAATTGTACCACCTGACTGCTGCAGATTCATTTCAACGTTGATAGTGTTGCCATAGAAATGCATAAATCGGCTCAGAGTAGAACGTCACAGGTTGCCACCCAATG
>RJVU01057857.1:2511079-2533194 GCA_003731715.1 Anabarilius grahami | reverse complement strand
GATTGCTGATCGGCTACAAGTGTGTTGTGGTTCTCTGTAAGATCCACTTTCAACAGCTTCTGCATTCAGCAGGCAAGCAACTACTAATGAGATGAATGGGAATGCAAATAGACAGCTTTCTCCATATATTATAGACGTCTTGGTTTGGATCATTCACTTTGCCAAAATTCTTGTGAACTGCTCTCATTCCCCTGAAATGAACCCTTATACATTATCTGTCTGACATATATATATATATTTCAGGTCAAAATTGTTTGTCATCTGGCTGACTTTCTCTCCATCTTTCTTTGGAATTTACTTTTAGTTATTCAGCTTAGAGCTCGTGGAGTTCAATTACTCCTCAGGTTTTGAGCCAACTCCCCTTTTAGAGAACAATATTATCCATATGATCTCCAAGGGTCATATTAATGAAGACAGGGAAAATAATGAATTTATTTTAATGGAGTTCTCTAAATTTTCTCCCTTCAGAAATGGACATTTCATATAAGGTTTAATGAGTGTGTCTTAACAGTTTGCCAGGAGTGTATTGATTGAAGAAGCTCATGGATTTCAATGAGTCAGACATTTACATAGACTGTAGGAAGGCAGTTTTTTCCTGTTGTTGAGCAGCTTGACTTGCCAGAACACACTGATCTCACATTATCTCAACTGCTGCTGAGATTTTAAGAAGTTCTTATATTCTCTCCATGGATGCAAAGTGTAAGACTTTTTAATTAGCCAAATTAAATATATTAATCAGATGGTGCGCTTAAAAAAATAGCTAAATTCCTAAATCATAGTCTTTACTGTAACTGTTCTTCAGACTGAATTAGGGCCATTAAAGTAAGTTCCCTTTCAAGGGAACTCAACGCTGCGTAATCGCGGTGGGGCGTTCCCACAGCGATTACGCAGCGTCTCGTTCCCTATCAGGGAACTAAGGTTATATACATAACCGAGACGTTATTATGTCTTGAGGATCCACACAAACAAACAAAAAAAAGGAATATTAAGTCACTACTGTGATGAACATTATTTGGTCTCTTTTTATAGTTTTATCATCAGAATAACACACTATTCACTATTTACTTGAAGCCCACACATTGTTACAACAGAGACACCGGAGGCAGAGATAAAAAGCAGTTGAGGTTGTTTATTGTGACATACAGCAGAGTAACAGGTGGATGGAAGAAGTACGGGATGATCTTGAGGTAGAAATGAGGTAATACTGTCCTTAATGTTGCTTTGCAGATGCTGTCGGTTGGAGAAGCTGGAGACAGATGACTGGAACACTCACACACAGACAGGATGGAACACAAGGAGGAATGGAGACGATGGAGATAGGTAAGTATAGCGTATAGAGTCCTTGAGGTAAGCATACAAATGGTTGTAGTACCAACGAGACCGGACAGTGAATGTGTGTGAGTGTGGGGCTTAAATGCTGGTGGTGATTGCGGTGATGATGTGCAGGTGGCGATGATTAGTATGCCGGTGATTGGGTGCGTGGGTATTGCAGTGGGGTGGAACCTGACGTGTCTGTGACACACATCTCATGTGTATCCAGACACACATTTCTTTTCTATTCTTTCTTGTGCGTAATTATTTATTATTATTTGTTGTTTAGTATGATCTTTTTTTCTTTTTTTTTATTTAATGGAGGGAGATTTTACTCTTGAATAAAAATAAAATAAAAATGAATTATATCATTGTGTGATGCTTGCTGTTTTCATTAACTCAATATCCATAGACATGTCCACAATATTTGATATTCATGATGCTGCTCTGCTGCACTGCACCGCTCTATATGTTGTTAGAATTACAAAAAGTTTAAAAAGTATATTTTATAGGCTGGTCTGCCTCAGCAGTCTAACAGCACTCATCAATGTCAAAATGATTGAGATGGCCGATCAAATCAAAAAAGGCGGGTTTCCTGAACCCCAAACAAGAATTCCAGCACAATGCTTCAGTTTTAAGAATGAGAGTGTGAGGAAAGATATAGGATATATAGTATCTAAACATTTCAAATAGAAATGCTAAATGAACCACCGTAATCCATAAACTACTTGACTTTTTTAGTAAATTTTGCCATTTTGAATTTAAAAGATATCATTTACATGATTAGTAATCAAATGTGATGAGAAAAGAAACTGAGCTGTTTTAAGCATATTAAGCATATGATTAAAAGTGAATGTGTGCTTATTTTAAAATAAAATTATTCCCAAATGCATTACTTTACAATAAATTCTAGTTCTTTTACTATTTTTGATCTTTCTTTCTTTCTTTCTTTCTTTCTTTCTTTCTTTCTTTCTTTCTTTCTTTCTTTCTTTCTTTCTTTCTTTCTTTCCTTTAAATAAAATTTAATAGAGGGGCCCATAATTCTGTCTTGCACATCCCCCTTAAAACGGTTCGCTGACAACATAGAATTGACAAAATGGACTCATTTATTTTCTTAATAAATGTCCCTGGTCTTTAAAGAGATTGCTTTGATATTCATGTTGTTCTAATTAAGGCTTCATGGGTGGGGGAAATTAGGTTAATCTATAATTTCATAATTTACAGTTCACGATCAAAGTACCAGCCTGCATTATTTCCTGCTAAATATTTCATTTTCAAATATTTCAGTTTCACTTGAGAATACTTCATATTATGGCACTTGGATATTTCACTAAAAAAATAAAACATTCTGTTCACGATAGGTAACGTTTATAAGAGTGTTTTTCCATACAGTGAAATGGCTATCATGCAAAAAGCACCATAAAAGCATTATAAATGTGCTATAAGTCTTCTGAAGCCAGGCAGTGAAGAACAGACTGAAATTTAAGTTGCTATTCACTGGAAATCATCCTTGACAGCTATGGTCACCACTGACTTTTATTGTCTGTAATATATTAGAATGGCCCCCTGAATATCTTGTTGTATGAATATCTGAAAATGCAATATCAAAAGAAAAAAGCATCTGCTTTAAAAAAAAAAATAAAAAAAAAATTCTAGCTTCATGCATTCTTTTTTATCAAAACTTGAGGTAAGGTTAAGTTTCATAAAAAAAAATAATTAAGCAACATTTTGAACAAAAAGCCGAGAAAATCGTGTTTTGTCAAAGACTACGTCCGGATCGTTTCAGAACTATGATCATATGATGGACATAAAAAGTCCATCAACACCACCAAAACTTCACAGTCCTGTACCTCTTCCTGGGGCTACATTTAATTCGGTAATGTTAAGGCCTGTACACACCGGGAAGAACATTGTGCCCGATTATCATCGACGTTTAACGCCTCGTGACTAAACAAAGGGCGCCAATGTGAGTGTGCACATCACCGACGTGAAAAACGGCAGGCGTAAAAGCTTCATTTTTTTAAAAACGCCTCGGGTTCGTTTTTCTGGTTTGACGCGCCGCGTTAAAAACTGGCAGACTAATGAGATTGCCGCTTTTGTTCACGTGCCTGGAGCTGCTGAAATTACAGTAAAACACGACATGGTGGCGCTCAAGCACAAAACAGCACACATTGATACCAAGACGACGAAGAGGGAGTAAGTAGACGAGGAAGACCCCTACAAACTATCCCTGCGTCTCAAACAGCTCCCTAGCTTCCTAGGTCGAGTATCAGTATACCGTGTAAATGAATGTGGTCGACTCCCTGATCAGTGCCCTGACTAGTGAACTAGGGAGCTGATTGAGACGCACACTATGGGTGCTCTGCCACTTCTTGGCCACACCAATAGATGTGTATTATTTCTGTATTTTTACTGTTTTTTGTTTTTTTTCTTTTACAGTCAAGAAATATAGTTGAGAATGTCTATTTCATAAATGTTTATTTGCACTACCGTTCACTTGCACTACTGTCATTGTGACTTATTTGCACTACCGTTTCTGACTACCATCTCTCATATGTCATATATATGCCATTTTATATCTGCATTTTTATATTAATATCATAAATATGTTTAGTTGCACTACCATTACACAAGCGCCATATACTGTCAGGGAGTGAATTTGCACGTTCACTCTGCGCATCGCCAGTGAAAATCGCTTGGGTATGAACACAAAAAATAAGCATGTGCGATATTCGTCCCAGTGTGTACAGGCCTTTAGGCAGTTTGGATTTCTATGCTGTTGAATGTTTGATGATTATGTTATTTTACATGTGTGTAAGCAATGCTTTTATCACTTGTTTCGGCTTCTTCTTCACCTGTGTTTTGATCCGGAGATTCTATACTCTTTCAGAAGATGCGTAATAGCGCCCCCTACCATATAACAGTGAAAAAATGGATTGCCAGATTATTGCGTCAATGGCGGGGAAGAGTTGAGTCATAAATGACGGAAAATTCCGTCAATGGCAGAGAAAGAGTTAAATAACTCCTTTTGTGTTCTAAAGAAGGAAAGTACTACAAGTTTTTTTTTTTTTTTTATATATATAAAAAGGTTGAGTATATAGTGGCAGAATTTTCAGTTGCATGTGTATAATTGCTTTAAATGCATTGCAGGTACTCTTCTGTGTTGTCTTTAAGCCTCTTTAGCACTTCAGACATTTTACTTGATATTAACTAATTTATAATACCACTCAGCACACAGCAAGTAATGAGCTCCTGATGCCAATAGTAATGAGGATTTCAGTGGTCCAGTCACACAAAAGACATGTCCACACCCCTGCTCTGGCTCTCAGCCTCTGCTCATTACTACATGCTGTTACGATGTGATTTTACACCACTAGTTTGCTATCCTGATGCCTCCAACATATTAAACCGAGTATTTGAGACTGAGAAGGAGAGTGTTGATAATTAGAGCACCCATCAACACATACCCTCCATGTTTCTCAAACACTTTCTGCACAGCTCTCCCCAACTTAAATCAATAGCAACTCGCTGTCAAATGAAGGGAGTCCCTCCTATTACATATTTGGTTTATATTTGGAATTAGCATAGAAATGCAATTAAAACAAGAACGTCTGCATGCAGATCGTGAAATGGTGCATTCTGATAAAGATCCTTTGGTTTTAATTAGTTAGTATTGATGAGCATTTGAATGACATGTAATCCTTGGATGACTTTTCTGGCAATGTCAGAAACTCGAAGACTGAATTAACCTTCCCATATTTGAATGCCAAAAAAGCAGAGTATAGCAAGAACGTTGTTCAGCTTAAAGCATGTGCAGATCAATTACTCCTCAACAGGAGCCAACTTCCCTTTTAGAGAACAATACTATCCATATGATCTTCAGAGGTCAAATTAATGAAGGTAGAGATCATTATTTTGACTTTACCTCCCCACATTTAATTGCCAAAGAAACATATAGCACGTATAATTAGCTAAATGCATCCTGAGTATGCAAAAAAAAAGTCTCTTAATCAGGCTGATTATGATAATGAAATTACAGTAGCTATGTTAATAATACTAAAATGACACTGGATAGCATGTGACATTTCTATGATGAAGCGTCTAGAGGTCAAGAAGTCAAAGTCCATATCGCAGCCAGTTTGTTTGAATGACTTATACTGTATATTGGTAGATTGAGGGCATTGCTGCATTGCCGTCTAGCACACCATAATGGACATGCCTGATTTATTCTTGTTGATAATCACATTCATATTCTTATCTCAGCTCTAAAGATAATCATTTTCCTCCCAGGTCTTATCGGTGTTTAAACTTCAGTCTACTCATCTACGAACAATTACACATGGTGTTAACTCTAGGGTAACAACATATTTGGTACAATGACAGGTGTGAAAAAATACAGTAGCAGGAGCCTATGGTCTGTTGACATTTTCACCGCTAAACAGTTCCATGTTTTCACCTCTAGGATATGTGTTGATATGTGTTGATTTGTGTGCCAAACCTTTAAACAAACTGATTTATTCGTCAGCACTCGTCTGTTAAACTCTCTTGTCCTTTTTGATAAACCACACAGTTTATTTACCCATTCGAAACAAAAAATCACAATTGAGATTCTCAATTATTTCTCCTAGACAGCATTGAGAGTAAAAGGAGAGCTTCTGTATGTCTCCTAATCAGATGTTTGTCCAAAAAAAATTGTAATCTCATATGCATCTTTTCTAGAGATCTCAAAGTGAGCTCTGTTTTGCCAAGAAACCAAAGTTTGCCATCAAAAGTCATTATTTCATTTGAACTTCAACATCTGTCATCCAATTGTTCTATCTGCATTATATTCATTCTGTGTGTCAATAATTCTGTCATTAATGTCAATTTTTTAATGTCCTTTTTTATTTATCTAATCTTAGGAGAAACATTTGAGACAGATATACACATTTATATAATCTTTTAGTCTGTTAACAATTGAGTCATGTCTATTTTTATTTCTGCTTAAGAAACATCTGAAACAATGTTAAAGGGTTCTGTCATTAATTCTGTCATTAATTACTCACCCTCATGTCGTTGCACACCCGTAAGACCTTCGTTCATCTTTGGAACACTAAGATATTTTTGACAAAATCTGATGGCTCAGCAAATTAATTTGCTTTCAATGCAGTAAATTAACTGCATTGAAAGCAAGTTAATTTACACTTTCAAACACCCAGAAAGGTTCTAAAGTTATATTTAAAACAGTTCATGTTTCTATAGTGGTTCAACCTTAATGTTATGAAGCAATGAGAATACTTTTTGTGCATCAAAAAAATGTTATGAATAAGCTTGTGTGTTCCAAAACAATGACAAAATTTGCATTTAGGAGATATAAGCATCCAAAACTTACAGTCTCTCACTTCCGCTAAAATGGATCACGGATTTTCATGACATCACATCGCACTTCAGCTTCTCATCAAATCTTCTGTCCAATCAAATGCTCTCTAGAATCAGAAGTCCCGCCCCCTCCTACACTATCAACAGACTCTGAAGCTGCGGCTGAAATCGGTCATTTGTTCACACATTTACTAGTTTCTACATGGTGAATGGCACATAGTGCACTATATAGAGGATAGAGAACAATTCAGACAGTGTAAATATGCTTTCCATTGACGCAAATGAAGTCCGTTTTCGCATTAGTATAACGTGAACCGCCGCAGCGCGAGCACAGTCTGCTCTGGCCCAGGGACACGAGAGCACAGAGCGGATCATATCCACGAGTCGGCTCAGACCACGAAAGGTATCGGACCCATTTGAATTCTGCACAGAATGCTATATTTTAAAGTGATATAGAGGAGAGTTTACTGAGTTTAACGGCTCTGGCCGAGCTGTGATATAAACAAAACGCTATTGGCTATTTTAAAAAAAGGGGGCGGGGCTGTTCGATATATTGCCCTGTTTCAATTGAAATCACGTCAACACATTGAAAAATGCTGCGCGTTCCAAGACACTTAAGCGGGCCTTTACGGTTGAACCACTGTAGTCACATGAACTTTTTAAAATATATCTTTAGTAGCTTTCTGGGTGTTTGAAAGTGTAAATTAACTTTTATTGCAGGCCTCACTGAGCCATCGGATTTTATCAAAAATATCTTAATTTGTGTCCCGAAGATGAACGAAGGTCTTACGGGTGTGAAACGACATGAATCAGCATCTGAGCAACAAAATCTTCCTGTGGGTGTTTGGTGACGAATGATCAAATAAGCAACTGTAAAATTGTTTTTATATAAATGTGAGTAAATGTTTAATTTGAGCAGCTCTAGTTTATTAGCATCACAGAGTCACTATGTTACACTTTTTTCGGGAATCAACCTGCATATAGGATCCAAGATATAGGAGAAATTATTGTAAAATAATAAATTACACACATCACCTTTCATGTCTAATTAAATAATAATTTTATATGCTTCAGCAATACAATAGTTCTCTCTCTTTCCCCCAAAGAAATCATACAAATTTGTGATCTCAGGCATCACGCGTCCTTTTGCGAACTGGTCTGTTTTGATTATTTTCTTTTGCAATGCCTCACTCAGGTGCTGAATGTAAGCCGAAATGAAGTATTCTCAGTGATCGGGCAGAAATGTGTAGCGTGTCACTTTCCTCCATCCAGCTGTACTCATCGACTCTTTGCTTTATCAACCCTCGTTTCTCATCAGCACTTTCCCGTGGACTTTCGACTGACCGTCAGCGGGGACTTCTGCAGAAACGGCCCTCTATCATCTGCTCTCAGCTGGTGCTGATGTCTCTGATCAGAGCTTTGAAAGGTGTTACCGTAGTAACCACACTTCCTCAGCAGTGCACTGTTAAAGTCTGTTGATTGATGCTCCAGAATCGTGACTGTCTGTGTACAGCAGCTAGCGTCTCACTGAGCGCCTTTTGAGACTGTAAAGAGCTGATTCATTAGGATGAATAGTTTATTTAGATTTTTGTTTTGTTTTTTATATTTTTAGCACTGGGGGTTTAAGGAGCATGTAGTTAGAGACAGCTTCTCAGAGATGATTGTAACATGCTGACAGCCGTGTGACAGACTGTTAGCATGGTAAACTCTTTCTATGAAGTTGCATCTGTAAATTAATCACCTTTAAAACACCAACCACTACAACCAACAAAGCACAGCTTGTGTAACAAAAATACATTTGATTGGCCGTCATCATTGTTCCCCTTATTATCCATAATCCTTAAGGTTTATTTATTGATTTATACAAATAGATATTTACACAGAGCCAAATCATTATGACCACCTGCCTAATATGAAGTTGGTCCGTGCTGCCAAAACAGCACAGACCCATCGAGGCATGGATTCTATAACAGCCCTGAAGGTAACCTGTGGTCTCTGCCACCAAGACATTAGCAGCAGATCCTTCAAGATCTGTAGGTTACGAGATGGAGCCTCCGTGGATCGAACTTGTTGGTCCAGCACATTCCACAGATGCTCATTTGGATTGAGATCTGGGGAATTTGGAGGCTAGGTCAAAACCTTAACTCTTCATCATGTTCCTCAGATAATTTCTGAAGAATGTGTGCAGTGTGGCTGGGTGAATTATCCTACTGAAAGAGGCCACTTCCACCAGGGAGCACCATTGTTATGAGAGGGTGTACCTGGTCTGCAACAATGTTCAGGTAGGTGGCACGTGTCAAATTTACACCCAGGGTTTGCCAGCAGAACATTGCCCAGGGCATTGTCATCCCACAGTGCATCCTGGTGCCATCACTTCTCCAGGTAATTGCCTCACATGTACACGGCCATCCATGTGATGTAAAGTAAAATGGGACTCATCGGACCAGGCCACCTTCCACTGCTCCAAGGTCCAGTTCCGACACTTGTGTGCCCATTGTAGGCTCTTTCGACAGTGGATAGGGGTCATCATAGGCACTCTGACTGGTCTGCGGCTACACAGCCCCATACACAGGTGATGCACTGTGTGTTGTGACACATTCCTCCCATAACCATCATTAAAAAATAGTATAACTTGTGCTGCAGTAGAGCTTCTTTTGGCTCAGACCAGATAGACTTCTTTGCCCTCATGCATCGATGAGCAAGGCTCATCGATGCATGAGGGCAACAAAGTCTATCTGGGGTGCCCAACATCCTGTCGCCGGTTTGTCGTTTGTCCCTCTACTCTAACCCAGTCACCATGCCATAACAATTTGGACCTTGTGAAAGTCGCTCAGATCGTTATTTCTGCCCATTTCTCCTGCATCCAACACTTTGATTACGAGAACCGATAGACTGCTTACCATCTAATCTACACAGGCCTTAATATGTGGCCTTGTTAGGAGATGATCAACGATATTCGCCTCACCTGTGAAAGTACACCATTTTAAACAGATTTTTCCTAGTTCTATTTAGTGTAAAGCAGAGGTTCCCAAACACATTCCTGGAGCCCCCGGCACTGCACATTTTGCATGTCTTCTTTGTCTGACACACCCATTTCAGGTCTTGGAGTCTCAACTAATGAGCTGATGATCTGAATCAGGTGTGTTTGATTAAGGAGACATGGAAAACATGCAGTGTTGGGGAGGCTCCAGGAATGTGTTTGGGAACCCCTGGTGTAAATTTTTTTTAATTATTTAAAGGTGCACTTGGTGATCTGGGAAATGCTAACATTAGACTGCTAGCATTGAAAGCATACAATCCCACCCTCTCTGCAAATCGCTGTCCAAAGCCACGCCTCCTCCAAAACTCAGGAACGCACACACACCCAGATGCTCTTGGCAAAGTGTCACAAGAGACGGTGTTAAACTACTTCATGTCTCAAAGCACATAACATTACAATAATAATGAATGTAAACAACTTAAAGAGCCTGTACCTGACTGCTGCACATTAATTTAGGTGTTGATACTGTTGACATGGATACGCATAATTCCGAGTCTGACTGAACATCTCCGGTTAGAACGTCGCCGGTCGCCATCTCTTAATTATGGTAGTTATGGCATAAACGCAGCATAAGCTTGTTGTTTTGATTCGGAAGGAACTGTAAATGCTGTTTGTTTGCGATGATCCATGACTGAGGTCTGTCTGTATAAACTCTGCATAGCATGAAATGTGCTGATGAAGTATGATGTCTGTGCGAACAGGGTGCGCAAGGGTATGTAAAAACATACATTGACAGGCAGGTAGGACATCGTATTATTTCATTCGGATCAAATATAATAAACAAATTTACATTTTATGGTCCTACACCTTCCATAAATGATATACATTTATAAAAATACATTTAGACTGTTTAACATAGTGATTGCTATCCACCAGTATAACAAAAAATGTTTCTGTAGTGACTCACATGTTTGCACCTTTAATGTGTTTGGGCATTTCTTTTTTCCCCCTTTTTATTTTTATATAACAATTTAAATTTGATACATTGAACATAAACATAAATATTATATAAATATATAGTATATACATTTTAATATTATTAAATATAAATGTAAAATAGACATGAGTAAATGATAGAACTTTCGTTTTTGGGTTAATCTGGAAATGCTCAGGTTGAAGTCGACATGAAGTGAAAATCCACCCTATCTCTTTTCTAAATGTAGGTTATTGATCTTACTGCAAATTCATGCGTTTTTCCCCCCATGAAGTAAGAAACTACTCTCTGGTGACTTCTCCAGTCAGTTTGCTTGTTTTCTTAAACTCCGCCCCTTTCCTACAATCGACTGCAAGCTCGCATTCAGATCTGCCTCCATCCAATCAACACTCTTTACCATTATCCATATGATCACTGACCGGTTATAGGCATGTCAATTATAGATGATATCTCTCACTGGTGGATTAATAAATGATAATATGGTGACTTTGTGAAATGGTAATTAGACAGATTCCATGCACATATTAGCCTATGCTAATCACAAGATTAACCTCAGGGCCAAAGGTTTCATTCACTCTTCCCAAAGGTGATTACTGTAATGAGACCCGAGAACTTATTCATCTGTGAATTTTGTAATATAGAATCCATTTGCATGCATGTATCAAAGCATGACGGTAAGCAAATATTCAGGCTGGATTTTCAGGGATGTGTTTGTGAGGTTTTGGCCTTTTGTTCGGAGGGAATCAAGGTGCATGAAGTTATTTATAGATGAAGAGCAATTTGCTCTGTAATGACATCAGGCCATGCATCATTTCTCCCAGACGAGTGTTAGCATTTGTGGCCAGGCCCATTAACACATTATAATGGAACTGTGACATTGACATGCCTCGGAGGGTAGACACACTCACGCACACTCGGCTTCTATTAACATAGATCACAGCTTGTGTACCCTGATTGATAGAACATCCTTGTTTTATTTACGGTATTGTTAGCCGCAGGTAAATAAGGCAGCGTAATCTGGCCCGTCGCTCACATTCCCCACAGGAGCAAAAGGCCCTATCAGAGATCTGCTCCCGACCTCTGGCCAGCCAGCCGGAAAATTATCCATTGTGGATTCATTCAAAAGTGTGTTTGTGTTAGCTTGCCTGTGTGCGTTGGGGAGTGATTGTAAATGGAAGGAAATTTTGAATACATTTGGAAATGATAAACAAAACCCTGACATGCTGTCTGTTACTGTGACTGTGGAGCGCACGCATGCTGGTATTAGAGTTATGTACACTTGAATGTTATTTTGGAAACTTTGCAGACTTAAAGGAATAATTTTACCTAATACAAAACAACCTACTGGAAGCTTGTTTCTGCCACAGAATGAAAAAAAAAGAAAGTAATTGCAACTTTTTTATCTCCCAATTCTAACTTTTTTTCACAATTGCAAGAAAAAGTCAGAACTGCGAGATTTAAACTTTTTTCCTCGCAATTTCGAGTTTAAGTCTCGCAATTCTGACTTTTTTCTCGCAATTGCAAGTTTATATCTCCCAATTCTGCAAGCCTGCTTCCACCTAAAATAATAATACTAATAAACTAATTGCAACTTTATATCTCACAATTGCATTATTTTATTTTATTAAATTTTTTCAATTATTTCAAAATGTGTACTTGTATGTCACAATATGACTTTATTTCTTATTTTAAATGTTATTTATTTATTTACTTATCTGAGGCTGTAGATTAATTGCATGATATGCTAACAAGTTAATCTAATTAATCTGTATAATTTATGTCATTGTTACATATCATTAAAGACTCACAAAACCAATTAATCATGGGTCAGGGGGCATAACAAATAATACTAAATATATATGTACTGTATATATAAATAAATAATTATTTGCACACACACAGAGAGATTTTCTGCTTGATTTACTTAAAAAATATGAAATAAAGTAAACTTAATTTTACTATTTTTCTCATCATTTTTTTGTGTGTAGTCAAAGTTTCTTTTGCAGTACTTTTTACTCAAACAATATAACACTGAATTAAACCACACTATTAAAGTGTATGCTTTACGTAGACAGATCTAAGTAAATAATACAATAGATGTGTAGATACCTCATCTACATAATAGAAGTAACATGGCACCTGAACACAGAGACATCACTTGGTACACAATACACAACGACGGTAACATTCGATGGATCGTTTTTGAGTCTGAATTTTGAGTAGAAAATGTCCAAATGTCACAAAATGGCAAGTTACTAAACCTGACAACAAAAGCAATGATAAAACAGTGTAAATACAGCTGGAAAACAGTGAAAAATCAACCTTATTAATTATTCATGCCCCAGTGCATGATAGGAACACCAGTATCAGAAAAGTTGAGTAGGTTTTACTTAATTCAAGTTTGTAGAAATTAAAGCATAAATATCAATGTTATGAAATTGAGAACTAATAATATTAGAATTATAGAATTTACTTAGTTTTTTTAATTCTTGCCTGAACAAACTTTTTCATGAAGAAATTACATTTGTTTTTTTTCTGTAGTATTTACTTCACCACAGAATCATTTTTATCAGATAGATAGATAGATAGATAGATAGATAGATAGATAGATAGATAGATAGATAGATAGATAGATAGATAGATAGATAGATAGATAGATAGATATCACACACTATGGGCCCTATAATACACCCGGCGCAATGCGACGCAAGGCGCAGAGCAAGTGTGTTTGCTAGTTTGCGTCCGGCGCCGTTCGCGTTTTCCCGTTCAGCGCCATGTCCTTAAATTAGTAAATGCATTTGCGCCAGTTAGTGCGCCCATGGGCGTGCTGGTCTAAAAAAGAGGTGTGTTCATTGCTATTTTAAGGAGCTGAAAATAGACTGCGCCATAGACCAACTCAAACCTGGTCTAAAGTCTAAAGTCAATGGCGCAATATTTTTTTGTTAGAGCGCGTTGGTAGAAACTGCGCCTCTGGGCGCGTCCACAGTGCGCGTTGACTTTGCTTATTACACACAGGGATGCGCATCACACAAACATGCCAAATATTAAAAACAAAAGGATTACAGTGTAAAGGAATATTATTGTGTAGGCTACATAAATATAAAAATGTAATGATGAATAGTCATTGCGTGTATTAGAATTAGGCTACCTATTTTCAATTCAGCCTATTACTACTTATAATGATGAACGAAATTGGCCAATTAATTGAACAATCGTGCCAATACACACACATATATATTAACTGACTCATCGCGCGGAGCTATTTGAAAGCCTGCATCCAACGCAGACGACTGAAAGATTGACTGGCCACTTAACAGATAATTTCGACAACAAATTCATTCCGCCATGTAAATAGCAATCCGCCATGGCGCGAGCGCATCTCGCTCTTAAAGGGAATGGGAGATGACACTCTGATTGGTTTATTGAACGTTACGCCCATTAATCATTAAGAGAATAGGGACAACCCATTTCAAAAATGCGCCCCGGCGCACGGACCGTTTTTCCGTCGTTAAAATAGCAAAAGTGGATTTGGACACGCCCTGAGTGCACCTGCGGCGTGCGCTTTACACTTTACGTTTAGATCGTTAAAATAGGGCCCTATCTGTGTGTGTGGATATTTGATGAGGAATCATCATCAAGTGAAATCAGAAACCTGCCTGTATAAACTCAAGAACGTGGGTTGGTCTCCAAGTAGCATTGAAGTGCTTGATAAGCACCACAATTATCTACTTCACGGTTCTCATCAGCTTTCTCAAGCCACTGTTTGTTCAGTAATACAGCACACTTGACAGCAGGGTCTTAAGCCCCTCGCAATCAGCCTGCACATGGTAATATAATTTCACGTGCACTAAGTCGAATTATTCTGTGCATGATGCATTTCTGTGAATGAACTTTCAACTTTGTTTATGAACTGTCATAACTGAATATGAAGAACATCTGTGTGTGTGTGTGTGTGTTCCTGCACCATCTGTGTCTAAATTATGACATTAAGTCTTAGTTCGCAAACATGCAAGGGATAATGTGCAGTAAACCGGTCATTATTGCCAAGTAAACCCAGACAGGGTGATCAGGACCCTGCAAAGCAGTACAATATCCCACTTTTTACACGGCTACTTTCTAAATCCCACAATTCCACACTGAATCGTATTCCTATGAAATGCACAGCCAATCCACTTTCTGTTAAGTGTCAGCCTTCCTTAGGTCTTCAACAGTCAGTTTCCTCTGGATGTTTGGGCTTTTTTAACCCTGTTCTCCAGCTAGTGTAACTGTTAAACTAACAGTTGATAAAGAAAAAGACTATGAAAATCTTGTCTAGACGAGAGTTACTAAAGGCAGCATGGCTGGCAGTATTTTGCCATTATCTCTATAAGTGAGTGATTGAGGTGTGAGAGGAACTGGTGTGCAGACAGAAGAGTCAGTCAATGCTCAAATGAATCAATCAGCCACAGAGGCATGGACACGAGGTGTGGAGAGTGGGTGGTTTTCTGTAGCTCTGCTTAGAGGAGCTGTGTTCTCCACTTTCACAGCGTTTCTTCCATGTGGTTTAAGATACAGTGTTCTTCTGCTCTTCTTGTGATCAGATGTTGTCTTTAGCTGACAATATGTAAGGAGACTCTAGGGGATCATTGATTTCTAGCAAATCTGCCATTACTTCCTGTTCTCAGATTTTATAGATTTAATAGACAGGATCCAGTTCTTGAAATTGAATAGATCTGTGGATCTATGGTAATATTGGTGTTTTTCTGAAAGGTACAGTATGTTTTCATGGTACAATTAACATTTTTATCACAAAAGATCAAGGAAAATTTAATTCCTCATGTATTGGCGGTATTGACTATACCAGTGAACATGATTTCACCAAGTACAGCATGTTCCTCGATCAACATCTTTGTTGATCCTGGAACAACATTCCAATAAACCAATCAGATTTGAGGGACAAGTTTACCATTTATTTCAAGTTTAGGCTTACAACCTGGGTTAGGTGCTTCCACAACAGTGTTATTCACCTATAATTTACCTCTGATTTTAGGGATAAGTTATGGGTAGGGTTAGGTTTAGGGGTTGAGAAAAGGTTAGGACAAAATTTTCGGATAGGAATGTTGTTCCAGGATCAACAAAATATGTTGATCCAGGAACATATCTTACTTGGCAAAATCACGGTGACCTAAAAATACCAGAGCTAGATGAAAACCTGTAAAGAACATGTCCATAAAACGAAGTTCAATTTATCTGGAGTATTTCTGAAAGTTAGTATGTTTTCATGGTACAATCAACAGTTTTATCACAAAAGATAAAGGAAAAGTTGATTCCTTTTGTGTTGAATCTCACAAAACCTGTATGAACAATGAAAAAAAAGCTTTTAAAAACCATTTAAATTTGTTTTAAATGCAACATTATTTACATTATTTCCAGGACAATGCAATTGTTTGCCCCAACAATCGCATTGTTTTACTTGCCAAGATGTTTGTAATCCCCATAGTTTTATTAGGTGATTAGATTTTCATTGTTTTAATGCTATATATGCAAATTCATTAATATAAGTTATTCAATAATTTATAATAGTATTTATTTTTTTATATTTATCTTTGAAAGTATTTAATGGATAAATGGTTTTAAGCCAGTTATTTTTATCTTTTGATTTAGTGTGTCAGTACTAAATATCAGTTTACATTTTCAAACATTAATTTTGCCATTTATTGTAATAATCCAATGAGATTTTTGTATGCACAAAGAGTCTGTCAACAGCCGGTATGCTCTACACTGAGATCTGATCTCACCATCATCGAGTCCATCTGGGATTACATGAAGAAACAGAAAAAAACTGAGACAGACTTAATCCAGATGAACTGTGTTTGCAGGTAGGTTTCTTCAAGCATCTTGGAGACGTTGCCACAGTTCTTCTGGATTTAGTCTGTCTCAGTTTTTTCTGTGCAGCTGTGTTGGACTGCACACATGCAATTCCAAACATTTTCACCGTGCTATAATTATGCAATTATGCTGGAATTATACTACCTTGAACATGTATTAGTGCATGAGTGCTCAGCTGGGAGGAAATAACATTTCTGAATAACATTTATTAAGGCTAATTTATCTATTGCATTAGTAAATCAACTCATTTGCAGTGCTAAAACAATGTTATACATGTCATTACCGCAACACATTTGAGAAATATTTAGAGTTCTGTATAAATATTAGTTGCCTGTAGAGAAAGAAAAAGAGAGAAAATGTGTGTGTGTGTGTTTGTGTTTGTGTGTGTGAAATAAAACACCTGGTTCCTCCCATGGCAGAGAGCACTGGACGTGACGCATCCCATGATGCCTCATCAGAGGGTTTATACTCAGCACAGACTGGGACAAGACTCAGAGATGAACCTGAAGACAGAACAATGCCTGCTTTATGTTGCAGGGTTGACAAATACTGAATTGTGGCCATAGCATTATTTATGTGCACATGCTGTCTGCATTACTTTAGCAATGATTCACAAATGGGATTATGCAAATCAAGTAATGGCCCAAAAATGTTTTATGCTGAACCAAACATCTGGACATATGTCATTATGATGCTCTTCTCCAACATTTGGTAAAATTTTGATGAATATCCAGCTGTGATCAATAGACAATGTACAAACATCTCATTTAACATATAGTAGTTTACCAGTTGTTTTTCGTGCTATAATACTGTTGATGTTATCTGTGCCCGGCAAATAGTGCTGAGTTTCATGAATAGGAATCCAAGGATTTCTGAATGAGAGGATTTTGCAGCTAAGTTTCAGTAAATGGTCTTTTGGGATTTTAAATGAATGGATCAATGGAATTTTTGAATTTGAAAGACAGTACATCAAGCTCTTTTATATCAAAAGATCAAGGACAGTTTGATTCTTAATACAATGGCACTTTAAAATGTTAAACATGAGGTCCAGTTCAGCATGATGCATTACACTTCACTGACATCAGTAGTGGCATGTCTTTATGGTTTACTTTCCACACAGTGATTTTGAATTTTGTAAACAAGAGACATGTATGAACTCTTCTGCTTTCGGCACAGTTTTTCATTGAGGCTCATCGCTCGTGGCAAAACTGGCACAGAAACAGATTGATCACTTATTTTTCCCTCATTACTGCCTATGGCTATATCAGGGAAATATATACATATAAAGGCTGAAGCAGGTTCATAGGAAAGTCAGTTATATTTTACAGAAACTACATCTATTTAAACTTCTTGAAATCCAGTGTTTAAAAAAAACTTTTACTGTTTATTTCCATTTGACACTCTGTGGCTCTTTTTGAAATGTTTGGATTCCGGAAACAGAATCAATAATGCTTATTAGGAGATATATTGGGAATATATAATTTTATTTCTAAATGTTAATTAATAATAATCATAATTATTTGTTATGATTATAATTATGTGTATTAATAATTAATAATAATATCATTAACTATCCTTAATCAGTTATTATTATCATCATAATCAGGATATACAAATTGGACAAACATTGACTAATTTGAAAAAAATATACGATACAGTATGACCTCTTTAAGAAACATTTTTTTCAAATAAATAAATATTTATTTTTATAAATACGTAATAATAATAATTACAACACCTTATTCCAGAAACAGAAATGAACGTTGAACGTTAGGTTTTTCTTCTTCTTATTCACAGATCTTGTTTTTTGAAAATCTGTCCTGTGGTGCAGAAATCCTTCTTATAGCTCTGCAGGTACATAAATACAGCAAATAAGCAGTTGGAATTCTGCCCCCGGTTTAATATACATCACACTCACACACACAGGCTCTGTGTAAATATAGGACTTGTTTGTGTTTGATTGGGTTGTGTTATTTATTGGATTTCAGAGTTCTATATAATGGTCATTGTGCAGTGTTCCCTGCCCGGCACCATTATTGTTCTGTATTTCAAATCGGACATGAAGAGCGAGCCTTTAATAACCAAAGCCCCAGCTCTCCAGTTATTCCACAAACACTTCACTGTGGTCGTCAAGGTAACCGCTGTCCCTCTCCCAGTGGGGAAGTAAGTTTGGTAGGATTGTTCATTGAATTTTTTAAAGTGAGGGGTCCTAGTTTCATTGCATCTCTCTCGCAGCACCGCAGCCCTTTAATGCTTCTCTTGTTTCACATTCATTTACATTTGCTCAGTTTAATTTGTGCCGCTCCCTGCTCTGTGTTTGATTGCTGTTTTCCATTCCCTCAGTACAAATGACTTGTGACAGAAAACCCAACCACTGAACGAGGGGAATTTCAATGTCGGCTGTGCTGCTGCTGACAGAAAACCAGATGACATCTCCAGCGAGAGCACGCTCGTCATCTGCGGCGTCTAAGACAAAGGTGTTGAGAGGAGTTGAATTTAAAACCTGAATTAGGTAAATGTTGCTGCATGTGGGTGTATATCACATCTCATGGAACAGCAGTGAAGTTAACTCCGAGACAAATGATATTGGTTAGAAAACATATTGGGGCAGAAACACTCAGATGAGTTTCTTTTTAAGCATAGAGCATAGTTCATAGAGCATAGATCTATAAATGTGGAAAGTCTTACACAAAAACACACCGTTTTTGTGTGTCCCTTTACAGTTTTTAACAATTGCTAACAAGCGTTTACCAATACTTGAAGTACTTTTTCTAAACTCTTAACACAGCAACACCCCTTCATCATACAATTAGCCAAATAGTCAATTTTCTGCCCAGAACCCTATTTTGTTAAATAAATACAAACTCTACATTTCAAAATGCTAAAACCCTTTTTCTACATATATTAACTCTATCAAAACACAACAAATCTGATTCAAAATCGAGGTGTTCTGTCAAAACACTGGCACTAGTTTTCCATCCAACATGGACATATAGTCGATCGTTGCGCAATGACTGTCAAAATACTAACAGTTGATGGCATTACAAAAACTGCATTACTTGTCATGTTTCGATTCTACCTGCAGAAAATATTAAATCTATTGTTTTTATAATTCAGTTTCCTTTAACTGCAGTAAAAGTAGAATGCTTACATTATTTGTCATTATTTTATAGAATGTACAGTAGAAAAGAAAAGAAGAAGAAAGTAACAGAATTGCTCGGGATAGCCACTGGTCAAATGGATCCCCTATGGAGAACTTCAGTTGCCACCTCCATTGAAATTGCTTTCTTTGGATAGGTGTGGGGGGTGGGAGGTGCCCCTTTGGTAGTTAGTGCCCTACCCAGACCACATATTCTGCATAGATGGGACAGTGGTAGTGGAATCGTAGTAAAAGCTTTACATGAAGCTTTTACTGAAATTAAAACATGAAATTGCTGCAGTTGATCAACAACAAATCCAATATACATTGCCGTTGGTTACTATGAAAGCTTGTTTTCCACTACAGAATAAAAAAGTTTAAAAGATAATTGTAACTTTTTTCTCAGAATTGTGAAATATAAACTAGGAATTGAAAAAAGTCAGAATTGTGAGATAAAAAGTCACATTTACCTTTTTTTTATTTTCTATTCAATGGCAGAAATAGGTATAGATGTACAATCCAGCACACATTGTCCCCTAACTCTAATCTCACTATATTTAAAGATTGGAACATTGGGTCTTTATTGCTGACATGCTGTGTTTAAGCATTTGTAAACAAGATCAGAAATATCCATGATTTTGATATTGGGTAAGCTTGCATGAAAAGAACATTTAAGCATTTTAGAAACGTGTTAATTGACTGCATTTTGTGTGAAAATGACATGCATTGTGTTAATGGTATGGTAACAACAGACAGATGTTGTGCTAATTGTGTTTAGAGTTTTGCTGTAAACCCGAACGCTCAAAATACTTAATTGGTTTGAGTAGGACAAACTTCAATTGAACAAATTGGTTCAGTTAGATTAACTGCTATGAGTATTTAGAACTTTCTTTTTATTTTGAGTTCACAGCACTGACACATTTAAAGTAAACTGAACTTTTACATTGTTTTTGAGTTGTATGAACACATTTCTTTTAATTGAGACTAACTTAAGTTTAACTGAAACTGGGCTTGGATTTCTATTTCCCAGCATGCTTTGCCCATGGCACTCGAAAGGGAGAGTAAATGCTAAAATTAAGTGTTATATAATGTTTTTTTCTGCAAGATTAATGGTAAGGGAGATTTAGTCGTGATTAATGTTTTGTTATGCTAATTTAGAAGAGTTTCTGTTAATGTGGGTTTTTTGGAGAGTTACCATCATGGTCACAAGTAGCGCATACGGCTTGGTTTGAGAGCAGGTAAGCTACATGTTATAAGTTACTGTACTTATTCAGTAAGTGTTATACCATGTTATTGTTAACATGTTAGCAAGTTGGCTTTATCTGTATTTTCTTAGGGTTTCCAGTGAAGTAAAATTCACAAGAACTCAAAATAAAAAAGTTAACTAACTAAATATTTTATGTTAATTGCTATCAAAATGTATGAGTTAGCTAACTCAGTACTTCAAGTTAGGAGGAATTAACATGCATGAGTACTACAAACTCAAAACTCGATAGTTCTGCTTAAAATTGGGAACATCATTACTCAAAAAATGTTATGTAACTGATTACCTCAAAATTTTTTAGTTAGCCCAACTTATTCGGGTTTACAGTGTGTGACTACAGATTGGAAAAAAGTATGTAAGCAATTAAAAAAAAAAATGTAAATGCAAATGAGCTGCTGCTCCCGGCCGCTTTCTCGAAGAGGGCGGAGCTTTAACAGATCGCGCTTCGGAATTGGTTGACACTGATGGAGAATCAGGAACAAGTTACTACTTTTAGAAGGCAACTGGACATTTCTGAATGGTTAGTGGATAAATTTATGACATTTCTTTGTAATTATTTGTAAAATTGTGAATTGAGAATTTCTGAAATTCTGCGCACGTAAAAAACTTTTCACATATGCTGCATGGATACTGGTTAATGTTCACCAATAACCAGATCCCATTGTTTTAGATTTCTGTTGTTGGGAATGTAGAGAACATCAATTTTTCACAATTCAGTCAATTCTTGATGGACGTCCCAGATATCCTAATTTAGTCAAATAAAAGCAACATTACAGAATTAAAACGGCTTACGAATGCCGTTTCATGTTGATTTCAGGCAAAAGACTCCATTTGCTCTACATTTAATCTCAGTGGTGTTAAGAACAAATTGAGGTATTAAACAGATCTCATTTATGATTTTTCTTAAGGGAGGCTGTTGAATAATTAATCAGCTCAACTCATTATTTTTCTTTTAAACTGAATAGAAAAAGATTTTATTATCAGGTTGAAGGTTTGTGAGGCAGCCCACTTGGCAGCCCAGTTCTATTCTTTACCATGAGTTATCATTCTGTTTTGCTTTTCTTCGGAGAGAAAGAACCCAGACAGTTCATCTATCAGGTTCATCTGAACCAGACACTTCATCAATCAGGTCAAGGTGCATCCTGCGCACTATACTCAGAATTAACGAATGAATGAGAGCGAGAGACAGACGGAAAAAGGG
>RJVU01057857.1:2469518-2508574 GCA_003731715.1 Anabarilius grahami | reverse complement strand
TATGACTGAGCTTGTGAATTCCTTGACCCATTAATATTCAGTATTCCCTAGAAAACGTTGCACGTGTTAAGTGCTTCATTAAACTAGACTCCTGCAGAGACGGTGCTGTAATACCCCACCAGCACAGATTCATGCTTGGCTTTTGAGCTGCTCCATAGGTGATCTACTTTGTGCAAGTGTAAAATGCTGAATATCGGAGGAGCCCTCATTGGGTTTTCACTCAGTCACTCGCTCACTAAATGTCCTTTAAATTTCTCACTGTGTCCTGTATAACACAAGCCCTGAGCTGAACATGTCTCAACTGCCATTAAACTTTCATTACAGCTGTGGACAGGAATTTTGCATGTGTGAAAAATGCACTCGTACGAATTCATACGATTTGTCCAAACCCCAGTGACGTGTAGGTTTAGGAACGGGGTTAGGGGTAGGTTATTTGTACAAATTCATACAAATTCGGCAGCTCGTACAATACGTACGATTTAGCAAAAAATGTACAAATTCGTACAACCCTACTCGTACAAATTCGTATATTTTTTGCTAAAGATTTAATTAGCCACCTCTTAAAATACATATGGATTGCCGTGAGATTGGGTTGGTCCTAATGATCAGCTTGTGCTGTCTCAGACCGCACTGCCTCCATCGAACCGGTCCATAATCAGACTAGATGAATGCTAATGCAAATAGGCCTTTCTCAAGTGTGTAAACATGGAGACGCACTCTTGACGAGTGAACGACACAAGACCAGCCCAGTGCTTAAATGCGCAACAGCACTGGAGAGTATGTTAACTCGCTAATTACAGCCTGTTCCAACAAACTTCAGCCCCACTGAATCTTGCATATGGAGTTAGTGGCCCCCAGGAGCCCACACACTGACCCTGTTTGACATGGAGCTCTGAGCTCAAGACAAAAAGAAATTAAACACGTCAACCTCGGCACTACACAGGGGACCTCAGGGACTCCGTAATGAGAGAGAGAGCTGGACTGAGCTGCAGGAAGTTCGAGAGAAAGTTCTTCATCTGTTTCTGAGTATTATTAAGGAGTTTATCTTTCAAGAAACATCTTGTTTGTTGTCTCACTCTCTGTCCTACTCTTTATTGATCATGAATTTGTGCGCTGGTATGTTTGTGCTTCCGTCTTGAATCCCTCTTTTTTAATATTCTAATAAAATCTCATTATTATATAAAATCTATATATTATTAAATAAAATCGTTGCTGATTGGAAATATAATTTGATAGACAGTTTTGACATTTCAGATGGAGCTTCTTGGATGGCTATTGTCTGGAGAAGACGTCACCAAGACAGCTGCCGAGTGAACTGACTTTCCCTGAAGGTTCTTTGCTCTAGTCCTGCTCATTACTCTAATTCCAGTGATAGTAGAGTTGAATGCTACAGTTTATAGATGTTACACAGTGCATCATATGTAGATTAGAGCCCTAAACACAACAGAGAGACAAGAGACAGTTCACAGTGGTTCTGCCTTACAGATCTCACTCACACAGAAAGGACATCCATCACATTTATCTCAATTAAACACACATTGTAAACAAGCAGCTCCGATCTGATTAACCACACCAACTCAATCAGCGTGGGTGGACTCGTGGCAGATACAGATAGCAGGCATGAAATCCGGACACAAACGGATTATCACACACACCAGAGACGAACATTCGCCTTCTAATGAACAACCTTTGTGAGGCTTGCGCAAATGAGAAAAGAGAGAAACAAAGTTAGAGGCGTCTCTTTAAATGCTCACAAACAGCTCTCGGCTCTTTTGATCAGTGTAGAGGCAACGCTTTGAAATTACTGTGTCAAACACAACTTTATAGAGAAGACATCCAACAAAATAAGCACACAATCTATGGGTCGCTTCATGCATGGAGCTGCACCGCTAGCTAGAATTGTTCAGTTGGTCTTGTGTTGCTGTGGCAGTGTCGAATCTGATAGTTATCCTGTATTAAAGTGCCATTAAACCGGATATGTTATTATTCAGCTGGTTGGTTCAAGTTAAATCTTGCAAAGCAAGATTTGTTTCAAACTGTTGCTCTAATTGTGCATTATAGCAGTCAGGCCTACTGAATTTGATTTTAAATATGAATTGAAGTGGCAAACATTCTGTGATTAAGATTTGCAATTCATATTTGCAATTGTGGTGGTCGGGCCAAGAACAAGCTGGACAGGTAGTAGGCAAAACGAGAAGGGTTTATTTGTTCCAACAAAAAAAAATAACTGTAACGAGGTTCAATATTGTTTAGGAAGGAAGAGGACAGGGGTCGACTTTGACTGCTGTTTGAGCTTTTATTTTCCAAGTGAGAAGGTCCAACAGAAAGGCTGTGCAACGCACAACAACAAAACAAAATACTCCACAAGGGCTTCACTCCAGACACGGCATACACAATCCACAAGGGCTTCACTCCAGATACAGCATACAATCCACAAGGGCTTCACTCCAATAGCCGTCGTGTCCCAGCCAGCTCAAAGCAGCAGTCACTCTCTCTCTCCCCGCTCCTGCTTCTCCGGGCGTTTTAACCTGTCTCCACGCCAATCACTGGAACGAGAAACAGGTGTTCGTGATCTGCATTCAACCCGCTCACTCACCACGCGTCTCCTGACGCTCTCCCCCGCTGCAGGCTCCGCTAAACCACGCCCCCCTCGCCACAATAACCTTAACAGGGAAGTTGAAAACCATTTCCAAAGTATATACAAAAGAATAGGAAATAACTAGAATAACAAAAACTAAATCAAAGGAAAAAAATAAATAAATAACTTCCCTGTTAACAAAATAACAACAAAAAAACAACTAAGATCAGCAGCCCATGATGTTACTGTGGCAGGACAACTTTGACTAACTTCTGCTCATCTCATCATGGCTATAAATACCCATTTATCACATACCAAACCAAGTAAAGGTAAATATCGAATAATAACTTTACCAAATAAACTCAACAAAATAACAGATCACAGAACAATATACACTGTCATACCAAACATAATACAATCATCTTCCTAAAATACATGAAAAGAAAATACTCAAACCAACAAAAAAGATAACCTAAATGACATAACACAAAAGACCCCCTCTAATTCAGAACATGATGGTACAGTCCAACTTCCTCTGGCACAGCACAAACAGAGCTTGTATATTATAGGGAGATGAGAGGGTCTGTATCTCTTACCATTGGAGAAAGCGTAACGGCTAACTTAATCACGTGCTCACCTCTCAGCCTATTGTGTAATGCAGTGACATCAGTGCCTGCCGTTCAAAAATCCTTCCCTGCGTACCGCCAGAGCTGGAGCGTTAGCATTAACCGTTACGCTTTTTTGGCTAAAGGTCGCAGGCTTGCCTTCCAGTGGCTTTGGCACAAATTAGGAGATTGAAGCACCGCCTCTTCCTTTGTCTGCTGCCACATGTAATGCGGCCGTCACTCCATGGACCCGAGAAATCTAGGACTCAGGTAAAGTTAAGCAGCAAGGAATATAAGAAGTGTGCACCCTTCTATACATTCAAAATATAATAAACTGTTAACTTGTTAAACTTGTCCTGTGTTTTTCTTATAATAAGGGAATTTAAATAAAGTAACAAACCATATTATGTTCAACTAAATTAAACATTAAATCAAACAACACAATGGTAAAGGCTAAATATGTGAAGTGGGCTACGCACCCGTCACAATAATAATAAATAATAATAATTTGTTACATTTATATAGTGCTTTTCTGGGTACTCAAAGCGCTTTACATGGAATGGGGGGCATCTCCTCAACCACCACCAATGTGCAGCATCCACCTGGATGATGCAACGGCAGCCATATTGTGCCAGAAAGCCCACCACACACCATCTTATTGGTGAGTTGTAATTTCATACTAAGCAAAGTTTGTTAAGACAAACTCTGAATTTTGGCTTGACAAAGCCTTCCTTGAAAGTTTTGTGAAAAGTTTAAAGGTTTATATTCAACCCAGGCTGTAAATGCAAACGTCAAAATTGATTAGTTTGCAAATCATGTGCAAAAATCGATAATCATATCTTGTTTAAAAAGGGATAAAAGTTGTTGGTGTTTTAATGCCAACTGCAGTGATAAAAACTGCAGTGAATTGTATGTAGAGGTGCATTTTGGAGTTTTGACGAATGGACGGACGGACGGACGGATAGATAGATAGATAGATAGATAGATAGNAATCATGTGCAAAAATCGATAATCATATCTTGTTTAAAAAGGGATAAAAGTTGTTGGTGTTTTAATGCCAACTGCAGTGATAAAAACTGCAGTGAATTGTATGTAGAGGTGCATTTTGGAGTTTTGACGAATGGACGGACGGACGGACGGACGGACGGACGGACAGATAGATAGATAGATAGATAGATAGATAGATAGATAACAACTATAATCAAAACATGAAATTTGAAGTAAGAGCGAGAAGCTTAAAGCGATTAAAGCTAAAACAAATAAACAAATATATATGCTGTGTAAAACATTTTCAATACACTGTAAAACCGAACAGTAAAATTAACTAAATGAAATGAGTTTGTTTCACTCAATAATGAGTGTACTTAATAGAAAAGAGTTGCGTGGATTCAAAATTTCATTGTAGTAAGCTGAACTTAATATGACTGAGTTGAGCTTCAGCAGATTTCTAATTTCCAGCATGCTTTGTGTCAGACTGTATAAATAAATGTTGAAATTAAGTGTTATTTTGTGTTTTTGCACAAGCTTAACATAGAGAGACATAAATTAGTGTTTAATGTTTGTTATGTTGGGATTTACAGGGCGTTCTGTTATGTTAGTTTTGTAGGGTTACTATTGTGGTGAAGAGTAGAATCTGTGTTTAGGTTGAGGATGGGCTACAAAAATGTGAAATCCATGTACTGTATGTTGTTTGATTATATACATGCAAGTATATAATGACAGTCTCTTTGATAGTTAGAATAGCATGTGTTATTTGCTATCTAACATTTAACCAAGATCTGAATGTGATGTTTATGTAAATGAACTGTATGAAATTAACATTATGATGAGTGGGGCGAGGCTGAGAACTGTGGGAGCGAAGGGATTCCAGTGATGTGATTGTTAAAGAGAGACACCTGTGCACCATACCGGCCTTGCTCCGCTTCCACGGCTCTCGAAAAAATGAGTTAGTTTACTTATATTTTGAGGTAATACGCTTCTTCAAATGATGTGAGTATTCTTATTGAGTTTTACAGTGTACAAGTTTGCAAAATACTCTGTTGCTAAGTGAAAACATATAAAGGGCAATAGCACACATTTGCATAGAGCAGCGTGAGTGACGTTGTAGAAACAGAAATCTTATTTGCTAACATGAACTGTAGAATTTTCCAAAACAAAAGAGACAGTTAATTGGTGCTTTCAAACAACACATCCTAAACTTTTGATCTCAGAACAGACATATAATAGAACAAAGTGTCACTGTGAGATTATAGCAGAAAGACGCAATAATGCGTCCATTGCAATAAACACAATTCTCTGCATGATTAAATATGTTGTTTGCAGTGCGAGTGAATTAAAACAGGTTGTTCCATGAATCATTAATGTTCTGTGTGATGAGGTGAGCTTATAAATANTTGTTACCCCTTTATTCCTTTACATATTACATATTGTTCCCCTATACTTACACGTACTTACTGTATAAGTACACTATAATTATCGAGAGTTACGCTGTAAATTCGTTGTAATTACGCAGTACTTTCCGGGCTGTAATCTAAAGCGTTACCCAAATGTGGATATTAAGGTGAATCCAATTTAACCAGTCTACATGTGTGTAAAGGAGACTAACTGGGGCAAGTTGTCATACTTTCACTCCAGTGAATATTTCTCAAGGTGGGTTTATTTTCTAAAGTCAATTTCTATATAAACACATACCTTCAAATCTTGGCTACAAAAAGCATTTGAACATCTCCACATGTGACAACTTGTCCCGGCCTGACATTGATAAAAAATACCTACACCCTAAGAACAAAATGTATCTTAATTATCTAGCTGACATTGCTGCTATCTTAATTATCATAGCTTAATTGTATGCTAGTGTGGTTTTGTTGTGTTCACTTGTTTACCAAACCGCTATTAAAATATGGTAATATTGGGTATTTTAGTTTAAGGGACATAATTCACAAAACATATTTTATTTGAATTAGCATACCGCAGATGTTTGAAATCAACATACAAAACCATTGTCAGAGAAAACAAGCATTTGTGTAAAAAGCAAAATCACTTGGCACAAAAAAAAAAAAAAAAAGATTTTAATTAGGGTGACAGCTAATTTAACCAAAACAAAGTGATGAACAACAAACAAGACAATGCAGGGACTTGTTTACAAGTCATTTACATGAACAATGTGATTCGAACTGATCCAATAGAATTAATTGGACCTTCTAATATGAGAGGGAAAGAGTTTATAGAGCACTTCTGATAATTATATTACAGACAAATATACACACTGCCTTTAAAAAGTTTGGTGTCAGTAAGTTTTTTATCTTTGAAGAAATGAATACTTATATTCAGCAAGGACGCATTAATATGATCAAAACATTTATAATGTTACAAAAAATCTGGGGGAAAAAAACGTATCATGCTTTGCACAAAAATAAGCAGCACAACTGTTTTCAATACTAAAGACTGGTGTAATGGCTGCTGAAAATTCAGCTTTGCCATCGTTATTTGTTCGTTACTGTGTGCGTGTGTGTGTACATATACATAGAAATATCAGTAACCAGACTGATAAAGTTTTGAGTACCAGTACCTGATACTTTTGTTCTGTAAATTGATATGCTGTGCTCCTTCCATGAATATCATCTATGTGCTTTCCCTTCATCAGAGGAGACAGAAGAATGAGTGACTCCACCATATCATAAATCTAAAATGAAGAGGATGATGTCTGCTCAGCTCGTCCTGTCATCAGTCAGTCTGTAATGATGGGGTCTCTTTTGACGGCGGGAGGACCCAGGGGCCCCATTTGGGCACCCATTATAAATGAGGCTTATCATAGCAGCATAAACTGTCATTCAATCACACTCAGCCTGTCCTCTATACATCCTTTTATCAGCCTCTGTCTGTGGATTCATTCTCAAACACTGCATCCACACACACAAACATACATTAAGGCAGATGCGCATGCTCCATTAATGCCCGCTTTCACATTCACACACGTCTTACATGTGGCTTTACCTGATTTATTATGTGCACACGCAAGAGCAAATTCACATGCAATCAAATGATTAAGCATTTAGTAATATAAATCACTTTCATATTCCTGGAGGCAATGCAACTCTGTTAATATGAGCGTGTACCTGATGGTTGAATACAGAACAACTGAACACATTTGAAAGCATTAGTTTTACAAAAAGTGCAAATAGCCCACCTCCGCCCACCATTGTCTGATTGAGCCAGACTAAATTACAGAAGAAATCCCACTGATAATGGCATGGAGAGTAAGGCAGGTGGCGTTAACTTTTGACACTGCTGACCCGAGTTTGAATCTTCCATTTACAGAATCCATTCTCCTCCTTTTTTTCATCACATATCAGCTCGGAGAGGCATTTAGCATCCATTTATGATTTTAATAAATATAAACATATACACAGAATAAGTTGTTATTCTTGCTTGTTTTATAACATACTACAATCAACTGAGGTGCAAATAGTATCTGCTACTATTTGCACTAAGTATAAATAGTATCTAACAGCTACTTACACAGTGCAGAGAAGATACTGCTATAGTACATAGCATATTATGCTATTTGCACTTAGTGTAAAGAAAATATTTTTGTTGCTATTAACATTTAGTGTAAACAGCAGCTGCCTTAGTAGTAATAAGAGATTTGTTTGAGATGGTAAGAGACAGATCTTATACTTAGTGATATTTTCCCTATTGTGATGTGTTTTTTTGTTTGTTTGTTTTTTTGTAAAATAGTACAAAAACAGATCATACAGTAATTCACATTAGTCCTACTCCACTGGGGAGAAAAATAGTTTCACTTTCTCTGTTTAAGCACATTATCGATTTTATCTGAAAATTAAAACTGCAATGACAGTGTTTTATCAAAATGAGGGAGAAAAATATCAGGTTTTTGCAAAAAAAAAAAATATATTTTTTTTTTAATTATTTTACAAAACATACCAGAAGTTGTAATTTAGTGAGTGGAGGCGGTGAACATGATTCATGACTGAACTGGGAAACCTCTAAATGCAGCTGTTAATAATGATATTTTTGTTCTCTCTCTGTCTGGCTCTCTCTGTCCCTCTCATTCAGACTTTATCTTTGTATATCTTGTTCTCACTCTCCATTTGTTTATTTTTATCCAAGCACTTTTTCTCTGTTAATGGGTGTTTTTCAACTATATGAACACTTTTGGCACTGTGGGCTTTTATAAATTAAACTCCTTTAAAACATACTTTACTACATAGTACTTTAAAACATAATTTATTTAATTTGTCTACTAACAAAATCCAACAGTGGATACTCTATATACACTTAATATGTTTTGTTGTTGTTGTTGTTGTTTTTTTACTCATAACCATCATGAACAAACAATTTCCACCACTCATTTTGTGATGCAAATGAATTAAGCATTTAAAAATCAGTATGAAATGGGACTACTTTGTTTTTGTTTATTTATTTATTTATTTGCTTCAAGCTGTAACCACATACACTAATATTTAGAAAAAATAAAAGCTTAGTTGGGGCAAAAATTGCTGGATGGGATTTCGATCCAACAGCAAGATTGCTAGTGTGATATTGCTTTTATACTGTACAACAGTTCAAGAAATTTACATTTTAGATACATCATACAAGCATTGTCTATTTTTGCTCCACCAACGAAAATAGTTCCAAGCAAAGCAGAAGCAGAATGAACTTCTGTTGGTCTCCGAGTAACACAGTATTGGCGTTTATGCATTTTTTTTAACCAATCAGTTGTGAATGATTCAATGACTCATTTATAAAGACAGTCCCTTGTTTATTCTTAAATTAATTTATTCTAAAATAACTTGGTTAATTCCTGAATTAATCAGTGTTCTTGAACAATTCATTTTGAATTAATAGTGTGTTTGACTTCATGCGGCACTGAGCAGACCGATGATGTGACATATGGCATCAAAGTACCACAAGAGCGATTCAAGAGCACAAGGCTGACTCAGCTGGTGCAGCTTCTCCAGAGCGGCTGCACAAGCTCTTATGACAACACCATTGGCTGGATTCACCATTGACAACGATGATGTGTGTTTCGTGTTTATTCTGACACCTGCAATTCCTCTAATGCCAGTAAACAGTAACAGTAAAAGCTCTTTACATGTAACCCTAATGTTATACTTGGTCATGTTTATCAAAATAAAACTGATAAAATGGTTTATGTTGAACCTTATTCTTGTACAGGTGGTGCTGTATTAAGCAGTACAGGAAGGTGTGTTTGTTGCTTAATGAAAATGTCAGAAATGTCTGTGTATTTGACAAATATTGCATCTAATCCACCTCTGATAATGTACGCAAACACTGTGCAAGCATCACTACAGGAAACAGAAAGTGTCTGACTATATACCAGGGCCAGACAAGCCATAGCTACAGGAAGTGACATGCGGTCAGTAGGAAGATGATGTCAGTACTCTCTGTTCGACATTAGATCAATGAGTGTTTCATCCTCAAGCCAGCGTCTATTGAACAACAGTTTAAAATCTATTCATAACCTCACAAAATGCAAAGCAAAGTGTAAATTGTGAAGCTGATTGATTATACAGAAGGTATGAGTGTATTTCATGGGAGCCACTTCAAGGGGGAGCAAAAAATCGATTAGACTGTTTATTTTGTGGGATTAAAGTCTTTCTTCTCAGCTGCCTGCACATTTCATCTGCTAAACAAAGTCTCTCCAGTGCTGTAAGATGTTATAGATATTCGTGGCACAGACTATAAAACATTCAATGTTTCAGATTCCCAAGGTCTTTTATTCTAAGGGATTGATATAGATATATAGATATAGATATATTTTCTTTCTTCTGTGAAACACAAAAGGAGATGTTAGGCAGAATCTCCAAACAGCTCTTTACAGAATTAAGCTAAAAAAAATTGAATAAAAGTAGTTGATAAAAATGAATATGTTGGTATCATTCACTTATCTGCATGTAAATCCATTAGAGTCTATGTAACTCACTATACATTATTTCAAAATTTTTGAAGACATACTGTATGGTATGAAATGGAATGACATTCAGGTGAGCAAATGATGTCAACATGTACGTTTTTGTGTGAACTATTCGTCTAAAAAGCCTCCATCTCAGAGTTTAGCTGAGTAAATCCTTCTCTCAGATAACCCACTTCAGGCTTTACTCAAAACCTCTAGGCCAATCTATGAGCTGTGAGGAAAATACCAAACCGCTAATTAACGAAAGCTATCTTGGCTATGATTTGGAAATAAACTCTAATTTAGTCCTGAAAGCAATTAAGCGAGTCTGTAATGGTAAAACAAATGATAGCAGAAGGTTAATGGGAAGGGAATTAAAATTGAGATTATGCTGATTAAAGCCAACTGCCATGTGGTCAGATGGAAGCAGAAAGAAATGAGGGACTGAAATAGAGACGCTCACAGGAAGCCGGGGTTGAGCCAGGCAGCAACTGTTGGGGAAACAGATGTAAGAACAAACCAAAGATATATTAGTTAAATCTCTTTATTTACATGTCTGAGTTTATACAGAAGGTTTGAATATTCCATTATAGTAGCCTTCTAACAATACTTTTAACTATCATGCTCTGTTTAGATTTTACATCCTCGTTGTTTGGCGTCCCAGAGACCCCAAACAATAAAAGCCTACAAAACAAACTTTCAATTTTGTGCCAACATTAGCTAATGCAGCACAAAGTAAAATGGCTATCCGTGTGATTATATGAACCAATTTGCTTTAATGCAACCCTGTTACGAACCAGCTTTGTGTGGATAAGTTTAACAGTATTTTGCTTGGGTATGCTGTAAAAGTAGAAAACTAGCATAGTGAATTAGCACACTGTGCAAACTGTCAATGTTAGCATTAGACTACAGTAAACAAGTGAAAATGCATAACTCTCTATGAATGGTTGCTTGTGTTTATACTTCAGCAGTAATATTTTTCTAAAAGCTAACTCCAAAAGTTTGGTTTGCCCTCTTTTTGGTAAATTACTTTGAGTTTTACTCATTATTTCACATACGTTTGGCCTGCTACACTCCTGACTGGCCATAAATCCTGTAGTGTTCAGAAGAAAATTCCTTTTCTTTCTATTACAGGAAGAATTAATGTTAATTTTACAGTGTCAGATTAATTTTATGGTGTCACAGTAACAATGGAAAGGCATAATCCTTCAACTGCACACAATGGCAGAAGTAGATTTCACAGTTTCTATGAACACTGAACAGTTGAGCTCAAAAATGCAGTCATATTATTGTCAAAATATACTATTTTGTATATGATCTCCTAATTTAGTTGCACATGTGTATGTTAACAGGAAGTAAATCTTGCATGCATATGTTTAATAGAAAAAAAGAAGAAACTAAATGCACAGTGTGAGATTAGTATTAAAGTCTGCATAAAAAAAGGAAGTTGCGATAGCCTTTTCTTCCCTACTTCGACGAATATCCGAGTGAAACGGCTTCTCGAACAAGAAAAAATAAAGGGTGGGATTCAATTTTGTCAATCAGGAATTGATTTGATGGTTGTGGTTTGCTATTGGTTGATCTCATGTGAGTGACAGGCTGTCCCGCCCTCACGCCAGTAAACACGTCATCAGAAAAGTGATTTTGCTGCAAGAGGGAGGGAAAGTTAATTTGTTTCTAAATTACGAGCACATGAATTTAAAAAAAAAAAAATGTGCATGGATAAATCATAATTAACTCTGCAATATTCCATAAAAATGGGAATGGTCAATTTTGATTTCATGGTGACTAGCATTAGTATGCCACCTTAAACATGTTGGTGTGATTGCTGCTAAATTGTATTTTAATGTCAGTAGGCTATCTTGACCTGCTGCTCAAAACAGTGACATAGGAATAGAATAATACTGTAAGCTTATACAATGCACAATATCTTTTCTACCATGCTGTTTTTGATTTCCATCAGTGTGGCACGTCATGTAAACCCTTTTTCATCTTGCTGTGTAGCACAGCCATTATTGACAGAACGTAAAAGCTTTTCACATTGCCAATACTTCCACAGTCAACAACTTTTAGATCGGCCCATTTGTTTTCATCTCAGTAACTGTTTGGTGTTCTGAAGTATATGTGTTGACAGCCGCTGTAACTAGCTGCCACTCAGCAATTTTTCTTTTGTTAGCAGCACCTGCGGTAAGACCAGGGGAAAGATTCCATCAAGAAAATTTCTTCGAGGTCACATTTTCAGATTTTTCACTCTAAGACCATCTTAACTTATATTGTACATTATTTTCTGATGAAGTACCTACTGTTTCCCAAATCAGCATATAGATCAATTGTTGTGGTCACGATTTGAAATGAATTGAGGCCAATGGGGAAGAATTGAGGCCAAAACTTTCCCATTATCTCTAATAGCTGTCACCTTACTAAATATTACTGAACAGAGTTACAATGACAACATGTTCACACCTGCACTGTAGTGAATTTGCTATACAGTAGTGTCCAAAAGTTTGTGACCATTAGTAGAACGTTTCTATTTGCATTTTTCAAATTTAATACAACTTTTTTTTATTATAAATTCAATTATCAGCATAACAATTTGAGAATGTTCTAATGAGTATTTTAAATATTATTAATATTAACTATTTTTATGTTGCGTAATACAATTTTCGTAACACTTTACAATAAGGTTTCATTTGTTTGGACCTGCACTAACATGAACCAACAATAACCAGCTGTATTTTTGTTAACATTAACAAAGATTAAATACTGTAACAAATGTATTGCTCCTCATAATGTCAGTTAACATTGTGCAGTATACTATTTATGACGTCCAGTATGCAACATGCAGTTTGTGGCTGTCATGCTAGGCTGTTCATTCATGCTACTAATGGAAACCCAGCTGAGTACTTTTAATTCAGTAGATTTCACACATTTCTGCATAAGCCTTCTTAACATATTTACTGTACATGCACGCAATATCATAATTTATTTAATCAGAAACCATTTTGCTTGCTTAGAGAACGTTGCTAGAAGTTTTACAATGATTGAAATTTATTACATGCAGAAAAAAAGATATAAAGTCTTATTTACAACATGACAATGTGTAACCACCACGCTGGACTACTACGGCCCTGTTTACACCTGGTATTAGGATTCGTTTTGGTCAATCGGATTACAAGTAGACGAGGGAGACACAATGTAAGGGTTTTTCCAGATCTTTCTATCTAATGGACAAAATAAGCTTACATATGAATGCGCCCAGAGACAATGGAAATCATATGGAGAGCATCCACTTTCGTTTCCACTCTGACAGCAGCAAGACCACCCGAATGCTGTGAGTACGTGTTAGAAATCAAGAATGGTGAGAGAACATTGTGCTTGGTACATTTTTCGTCTTCAAACTAAATTTGGGTCTTTATCCGACAAAGTTTAAATCCCGTCTGGTTAGCGTGTTTCCTATAATGTTTAAGCATTAGGTCAGTTGGCGGAGAGTAGGTGGTCTTTTATGGCTGTTTGAACACATTCGACCACATGAGCATTTACAATACGAAAGCAATCTGGTCAAATGCATTTTTGACTACCTCTGGAAGTGGTTGAAAGTGGACAAGCTCATAATGATTAAGCTCATAAAGGCCTATTTACACCTGTATTTAGTGTTGTCCACTTGTGATCTGATTGACCAAAATGCATCTTAATACCAGGTGGAAACAGGGTCTACGTCTTCTGAGGCAGCGACAGAAATGTAGCAGGCTGGTATGCATGGCTTTATTCCATGCTGTCATCTCCGTAAGTCTTAAAATTCAAACTGTGTCCATTACATTGTAATTTTCTGCTCGACCAGCATTTTGCAGCAAGATTCTGCAGTGACTTTTCTGTTTCCCATAACAATGTCTGACATGTTTACATTTTATGTGGTGTGAGAAAGTGACAAACCACACAAAATCCAATTAGAGCAGTCAGACTGAAACGGATTTCCAGAAATGCGATTTGAATAGGATTTCAAACCGTATATGAATGAAGCCCAAAACAGATTCATAAAAATCGTGCAAGTGTTTTTGCTGTTCACACTTGCAAAAAAAAAAAAAAAAGATTCCAATCGGACATGCACAAAAATTGGATTTAGACTGACAGTCTGAACAAAGCTATAATATATGAGGTCATAAAGACATTGAAGATTGAAGGTTTTCTTCAAGTGTATGTACTGTGCAGTAAATAGGGTGAGAAATGACTCATCACAAAATTTCATTGTTTCCCATTATCCAAGGGTCCAGGTTTTGCACACTGACCTCGAATGGGTTCTGGAAAACAGCTCTGCCATAAATTTTAGCTTTGTAAAGCTCACAACATATAGTTTTTGAGTTCAGGTCAGAGAGCTGCTTCTTTAATTCGGTGGCAATTTTGAGGCTGTACTTTGGTGGCATTTAGCGACTGTCCTATAAAATGTCCACTCGTCCCTGTCATTGATCTCTGACTTGCGACCACATCTCCTTTTATGATCTGTCTGAGGACTTATGCTGTCAGTGTCACCACATTCAACTGATAGAAATCCAATCCAATGATATCAGCACACTAAACGTTGCATCCCGCTTTGAACTTCTTCTCAGGTTTCCTAATAGCTGACTCGAGACCTTCAAGATGTTTTTATATGCTTTATCAAATTCAGCATTAAGTTCTAAAAATCAATTATTATATTTGTTATATACAACCTGAAATCCGGAAATGTTGGGACATTTTTTAAATTTGAATAAAATGAAAACTAAAAGACTTTCAAATCATATGAGCCAGAATTTTATTCACAATAGAACATAGATAACATAACAAATGTTTAAACTGAGAAATTTTACAATTTTGTGCACAAAATTAGCTAATTTCCAATTTGATGCCTGCTACAGGTCTCAAAATAGTTGGGACGGGGGCATGTTTACCATGGTGTAGCATCTCTTCTTTTCAAAACAGTGTGAAGACGTCTGGGCATCGAGGTTTCTGGAGTTTTGGTTTTGAAATTTGGTCCCATTCTTGCCTGATTTAGGTTTCCAGCTGCTGAAGAGTTTGTGGTCATCTTTGATGTAGTTTTCTCTATAGGTGAAAGATCTGGAAAGCAGGCAGGCCAATTTAGCACCTGGACTCTTCTACGACAAAGCCATGCTGTTGTAATAGCTGCAGTATGTGGTTTTGCATTGTCCTGCTGAAATACACAAGTCCTTCCCTGAAATAGACGTCGTCTGGAGGGGAGCATAAGTTGCTCTGAAACCTTTATATACCTTTCAGCATTCAAAGTGCTTCCCAAAACAAGCTGCCTATACCGTATGCACTTATACACCCCCATACCATCAGAGATGCAGGCTTTAGAACTGAATGCTGATAACACACTGGAAGGTCTCCCTCCTCTTTAGTCCAGAGGACACAGTGTCCGTGATTTCCAACAAGAATGTCAAATTTGGACTCGTCTGACCATAGAACACTTTCCCACTTTGAAACAGTCCATTTTAAATGAGCCTTGGCCCACAGGACACGACGGCGCTTCTGGACCATGTTCACATATAGCTTCCTTTTTGCATGATAGAATTTTAGTTGGCATCTGCAGATGGCACGGCGGATTGTGTTTACCAGCAGTGGTTTCTGGAAGTATTCCTGGGCCCATTTAGTAATGTCATTGACACAATCATGCCGATGAGTGATGCAGTGTCGTCTGAGGGCCCAAAGACCATGGGCATCCAATAAAGGTCTTTGGCCTTGTCCCTTACGCACAGAGATTTCTCCAGTTTTTCTGAATCTTTTGATGATGTTATGCACTGTAGATGATGAGATTTTCAAAGCCTTCGCAATTTGACGTTGAGGAACATTGTTTTTAAAGTATAGCACAATCTTTTTACGCACTCTTTCACAAATTGGAGAGCCTCTACCCATCTTTACTTCAGAGAGACTCTACCTCTCTAAGACATCCCTTTTATAGCTAATCATGTTACACACCTGATATAATTTAACTGAATTAGCTGCTAGATGTTCTCCCAGCTGAATCTTTTCAAAACTTCATGCTTTTTCAGCCATTTGTTGCCCCTGTGCCAACTTTTTTGAGACCTGTAGCAGGCATCAAATATGAAATGAGTTCATTTAGTGGATAAAAGTGTAACATTTCTCTGATTTCTCTGAAATATTGGCTCATGTGATTTGAAAGTCTTTTAGTTTTCATTTTATTCAAATTAAAAAAATGTCCCAACATTTCTGGAATTCGGGTTGTAGGTTAGAGTTTTCCATTTTACATGTTCTTGGGAATCAGGAGTCACTTGATGTTGCCAGTCTATTTTGTGATTGTACATTTCCGGGTTTTTTTTAAACATTTTTGAAAGGAGTCTCATATGCTCTCCAAGGCTGCATTTATTTGATTAAAAATACAGTAAAAACAGTAATATTGTGAAATATTATAACAATTTGAAATAACAGTTTTCTGTTTAAATATATTTTAAAATATAATGTATTGTTGTGATGCAAAGCTGAATCTTCAGCATCCTTACTCCAGTCTTCAGTGTCATATGATCCTTCAGAAATCATTCTAATATGCTGATTTGCTCCTCAAGAAACATTTGTATTATCAATGTTGAAAAAAGTTCGGCTGAATATTTTTGAAGAAATTGATACTTTTTTGTATCACAAATGTATTACAAATGTCTTTATTGTCACTTTTAATCAATGTAATATGTCCTTGCTGAATAAAAGTATTAATTAAAAAAAATTGTTTAATTGAGTGTTTATTTTGGATGTTGCTGTGGTTATTTTATGTCAACCATTCTGAGTTCAAGAGTTACTCCTGTATTCCATAAACATATGAAAGAATAATTTCAGGGATAATTTCAGGGATGAGCACATAAGCCCATGAGAAATAAAGAAAAAAATGAGCAGGTTGAAGATGCAGAGGAAGACCCAACAGTACTTAAATGTCACTTCCTAAAGGGATGGAAGAAAATCCAGTGAAGTGCTTGTTCAGCATATGAGAGAGTCATCTGGCACTGGGGTGCACACTTCAGCTGTTGGCAGAAGTCACGTAAGAAATCATCTAGTATGGTGTTTCAGCTCAGAACTCATGCTTGCGGAAACAATCTGAAGAGATTACAGTAGCAGAAAGTCCCATGGAGTTTCACATTTGCCAATTCTGGTTCATAGACACTTGAGAATATCAGCAGAGAAGTTGAAATGATGGAATGATGAATGTTTTCATATATAAAAGGCTTATCATATCATACCTTCAGGAAAATGGGAACTAAAACAATAAGACAGCATACTTACAGTAGGAGGAAGTTCACCAAGAATCAATTGTGTCCTCTGATAGTGTAGTTCATTTGAATATTTTATCTGCCTTGTTTAGCACCTAATTCAGAAAACCAATATATAGCACTGCAGTGATGATGTATTTTTGTAGGCCAACCCAGAAGTTAGCATCACACTGGTTCCCTTGACAAAAACCAAATTCATAGTTTTCAGTCACATGACGGGCACGGAGACCGGGCAGGAAAAACATCCAGAACTGGATTACAGGCCTGTCAAAGTGTCAATTTTCCATCTAAAATGAAGAAAAACCAAAATATGTGAATAAAATGCAAGTTTCCCTTTGATCCATATCCAGCACCTGCTGCAGTATTTCAATCACTTAAAACAGCGAGACGTTCAAAAACACTTAACGTGAAAAACACTGAAAGTGCTTTAATCCAAATTCAGTACTATACACATTATTGATGATGAATACTATACACAGGCCAGATGAGCCCAGAATATGAACGCAATGTGTTGGTTAAGAGTTTTCTTTATAATGGTTTTCTATGGAAAAACGTTTAACAAGAAATTGTGTGTTGCGTTGATATTCTGGGTTCATCTGCTTGCCTGTACATAGGATGAATCATCAATAAGATGTATGTTGAATTTGGTCAAACCTGGTAAAAATCGATGGCGGGCAATGAAGGAAAAAGCCTTGTTTTACCCTCCAGGTGGGCGTTCTTATAAGGATGTGACATCATGTGAAAACTATGAATAGGATTTTTCCATAGCCTTTTGAATTATCACAAAAAAATAAGCTCTGTTCTGAAAAAAGGTTTAGGATACTTACATGTTTTGTACAAGATAACTTTCACAAATGAACAGCACGGTCGCTCGACTTCAGCGTCACCACCACCAAGCTTCTGACTCTTTCAGTCTTTATTAAAAAAAAATAATAATTTTCCCTGAAAGTGTAAGTTAAAATAGTCTACAAGAGCGCAATTATAAACACAACGAAGTTGTGAAAGTGGAATAGTGAGTAGATTGGTTCACCTGTTTAGTGTGATGGCGTTTAATGTCCCTGACATCATCTGTAGTCCCATTTAGACACTTGTTAGTAACCGCCTTTTTCAAGACAAGTATAAGCTTTAAAAAATCATGAGTGGGGTATAACTGGTGTGTTTTATGTCATAGAATAAAACATGAACACATCTACCACTGTTACATGTGCCCTGGGTCCGTGTTCTATTGTCATCATATGGACCCTATTTCCCACAATTCCCCATCTAGGAACCAATCATGCACTCACACCTGTTTCCCATCAGTGACACTTTATAAGCTGCACTCACACACACACTCATTGCTGAGTATTGTTTAGCCCTTTGTTTGCATTCCGTCTGTTCCTTGTCCTGCCTAGCCTTGCTTGTGTTTTTGATCCTGGACTGATTCCTTGTTTTATGATCGTTTGCTGCCTGCCTTGACCTTTGCCTGTGTATTGGACTACTCTGTTTGCTGGTGTTTGACCTACTGCCTGTACGACTGCGCTCTCCTGAAAATAAAGCCTGCACGTGGATCTCCAACTCCGTTGTCCAATTTTGTCCCGTTCACCTTATTTCAGGCTTTTAACCAAAATCCAATTTTTTAAAAAAAAATTGACTTTGGGATGATGGAACTGGAAGTGCTAAAATGCAAACTCGTTTCCGAGGTTGACCTACAAAAATACAACATCCCTACAGCACTCTAATCGTAATGGCACAAACATGCTCAAAATTAGTTCTGACTGCGATTTGCTCAGGGCAATTTGCAAAAAGGTAAGCGTATAAATGAACACAAGCTCAAATAGGGGAGGTTTTGCAGATGCATTAATTATTCTACACTTAATTACTAAATTGAGAGTCACATTCAAATGCTAATTAGTCCTTCATGATGCTACATAATCAACATGGACTGCTACGGGTAGGGTAGGTTTGGTTGGATTGTAGGTGAAAGTGAACAAGATGCATTGAGATACAGCATGCTGAAGTGGTGCAACTTCGCTTAGGACTATTAGATATTATGTTTAGCATTACAGTTCTCAACAATATTGATGCTGTGCAGTGCCCTACGAGAAGCTTAAAAGAATTTACCATGGGGCTTCTGGAAAAACAGCAGTGTTTCTAAGCAAATAGCTTTTTTTATGAACCGCTGAGCTTGTATCAGTCTTTCAATTCATAATTGCATTTTTACGTCATAGACAGAGAACAATCAAAACAAACCAAATCAAAAACAAAAAAGCTGAGGGAAATGCTGAGAAAATGTTTAGTGTGTGAGGCAGCTGGCTTCTTATTTTGCTCTGATGTATCTAAAAAAATCAAAATCCAATCAGTCTACACACTCTTCTGTTTCTGAGAGCTTCACCTCCTGGCCACAAATATCTGTTGTTTTCTATTAAGAAGTTTTAAGGAAACATACTCTCCTAAAGGATCAGGATCAGGATAAAATCAATCAGGTATGATACTGTGTTATGAAATGCTGCACATAGACATGTCAATAGCAGGGGTTCCTTTTATTTCTACAGGCAACATGATATGTATGAAAAAAAGAAAATGTGAATGGAGTTTAGCTGTGCAAAACTCACCATCGTGATGCTAAAATGTTGTGAGTGGTTTCCAGTGTGATGATATGTGGCTGCTGCTATTTTTTTAGAATTTCTATGCAGTTGCTAGGGTGTTGCTAAGGTGTTCTGAGTGGTTTGTGGCATAGTTTGTTTTAAATGATTTAGAAATACAGGTTCTAAATTCTGTGCTTTAAATTGCATATTTATTTCCTATCTATTTTTTTCCAGGTATAGAAACAACATTTTTTCTTATTAAAAGACTTTGTGTATTAGCTAGATAATAACAAGCTGATTCTTGTGGAACAGGGCTGGTTTCAGAAGGTCTTGAGTCCAGGGTTATAAAAACAGAAGCAGTCCTCTGGAGATCTGTGCTAAAGAGAGTCCTCTCCAGTACTCTACACATGACATTTAAGAGATTCACTGAAAGGTTAGGCTTTCAAACACGCACGCACGCACACATGCACGCACACACTCACACGATCCTCTATATATTGTGAATACATTTGTAAAATAAGTAATATTTGCAGTATGCCACTTTTCAGACTCTCTGCTTTCTCTTTTCTATGCTAAGATTCAATATTTAAATATGGTTTGATAAACAATAATTTACATGAATTAGCATATAGTTGCGATGGTGTTCTCTGATTAGGGGTTAATAGCATTCCAGTTTGCATCTGTACAGTATGTGTATTTTCCTTCTAATGTCTTTAACTTTTAATAAATCTAATTATACTTATAATAAAAAATCAACTATCAATTTATCAGTGGTGTATAAAGTACTCGAAAACCATACTTGAGTAAAAGTATAGATATCTTACCAGAAAATTACTTTGGTAGAAGTTAAAGTCACTGTTTAGAATGTTACTTGAGTAAAAGTTGTAAAGTATGTGATATTTTTTGTACTTAAGTACAAAAAATATTTTTTTGATATTAAACGTACTTAAGTATTGAAAGTAAAAGTACAAGTAAGTGTAAAATACAAAAGGAGCAAAAAATATTATTAAAAATTGTTCGATACAGTTTGAGCAGAAAGATTTTGTTCAATTTTAACTCTTTCTTTCTTTCTGTTTCTTTGAATTAAAAAAAATGGCTAAATGTTCATTGTAATTTTTAAATATAAAAAATACCAATATATTAATTATACGTTGATCATTCATGTTAATTCATCGTGCATTATAACTAACTTAAGAGATAACTTTAAAATGTTAAAATGTTAAAGTGTAAATGTTGAAATTAAAAATGAACAATACTTTTATAAACCTTATTTATACAAATGGACGCTTATTGTAGTGTTACCATTTCATATAAATCCAGTCATGCTTAAAAATCACCTTTACACACAAAGGCATAGCCTAAGTCTATTATATGTATACTTTCACACATTATT
Organism: Anabarilius grahami; assembly: GCA_003731715.1. NCBI lineage: Eukaryota > Metazoa > Chordata > Actinopteri > Cypriniformes > Xenocyprididae > Anabarilius > Anabarilius grahami. The sequence goes on along the minus strand of RJVU01057857.1, from coordinate 2,487,229 downwards.
TGCCTCTATTTTAGAACACTTGATTATCTAATCAAAATATGTGTTACAGTGCCGATTAAAAAAATAACTGAAATCGAATACATTTCTGATTTGTTGTTTCTGTCGCTGCATGATGAGGATACAGTTTAAATATGCAACTTCGCTGGATAACGAATGCATAACAGTGAACAAATGGATATAAACTAATGCAAATGAATGGTGACATTAAAGAGTTATTGTTTTTGTCACATTGTTTTAACCGCTTGAGGTACTGCTAATGTTAGCATTCTCTCAGCCTCGACGGCAAACATACTACTGTTCTCCACTAATGCAGCATCTAGTCAACAAACTAATTACTTTATAATGATACGAAAACATGTACTGTAGTGTACACTGTATAACATACCATTTTGTTGTCCATTTTAAATCCGTTTTTGAAGTGTCCCGCTCTGTGCAACGCGCAGCCTCATGTCACGTGTCAAAACAAACTCTCAGAGGCATCAGTGACAGTTTTTATTTCGCCTCTAGAGGCCGCTCTCGTACTGTATAATGACAGCGCACTCTTCTCAGCCGCTCCAGCAACGGACGCAACCCGGAAAATGAAATTAACCGCAGTTGTGCGAGCACTTGTTTGCACATGCTTGCTTGCAGTCTGTGTACTTCTGACTTTATTTTGTAGTAAGTAACGAAAATGCTTTGGGAAAATGTATCGGAGTAAAAGTATACATTTTATTTAGGAAATGTAGTGGAGTAAAAGTAAAAGTTGACAGAAATATAAAAACTCAAGTAAAGTACAGATTCTCCCAAAAAATACTTAAGTACTGTAACGAAGTATTATTACACCACTGAAATTTATTTTAAATATAGATAAATATGTTGTTAATTGAAACTATTATACATTGTTTTGGTTAAAAAAATAAGCTTAAATAAAATAAAATAAAATAAAATATAAATATTATTAGAAAATTGCCTTGAAGTGTTGCAATGGCAACTAACTTAAAACTGAAATAAAAATAAATTAAACCTAAATAAAAATATAAAAAACTATAAAAATGTTCACAGCATAAAATATGCATAAAAATATTGAAACTTAAAATTAAAATGAAAACTGAGAATATAAAAATAAAAGCTAATTCAAAATATATGAGAAATAGTACGCTCTAAAAATTGCTGGGTTAAAAACAACCCAATATGGGTTAAATATAGACAAACCCAGTGGTTCGGTTAAAGATGTAATATTAGATGTAATATAATTGTCATATTAGATGTAATATAAGTCTCTGGTGTTCCCAGAATGTGTCTGAAGTTTCAGCTCAAAATACCCACAGATAATTTATTATAGCTTGTCAAATTTGCCCCTATTTGGGTGTGAGCAAAATCATGCAGTTTTTGTGTGTGTCCCTTTAAATGCAAATGAGGGCAGAGCTTTAACAGCTCATGCTTTGGTTGCTCAACAACAACAAAGCTGGAGAATCTCACGCAGACAAAATGACGATTGTCAGTAATGGTGTTCAGCCTTACATTGTTCAAACCGGAGTCAGACACTGATAGAGAGACTCAGGAAGAAGTTACAACTTGTGGAATGCAACTGGACGATTCTGAACGGTTAGTGGATAAATGTATGTAGTTGCTGTAGAGTTGATTCAACTCATCGACTAGCATGTGCTGTCATGTTAATCTTTTGTGCAAATTCATGACCCTCGTTTTTGAAGCAGTTTATTTAACTCAACTATTGATTAAAAAGTACTATATGGCTGGCTCAAAATGGTTGAAAAAAATGGCTGGGTGAAAACAACCCAATCGCTGGGTTTGTCCATATTTAACCCAGAATTTTTTAGTGTATAAATAAAAATGTAGATAAATGTAACCCTATAATATTTATGTATAAACTCAGTGTTTTTAACATAAGTATATTCTGTTCTTGTAAGTCTATGGAATGTTTTGACCCATTATTGCGTCCTCCAGGTGAAAATCAAATGCGATAAGATGTGTGCCAAAGTTGGTAACAAACCTAGAATCCCATGTATGAGCCTTCATAATAGTGATGAGCCACTAATTAAAACAGAATGTAATAATTGTTCACTTTCTTTGTGCTTTTGTCATTGATAAAGTTGAAAGCATGTAGGAGAATAGGAGAACTCATCTGTGCCTGATTTCTTTTGCTAATATTTGCTGCAACAGATTGGTGAGACTTTTGTGTGGGTGTTAGAGCCCATTGTTTTTATCATTAAACAGTGGATGAGACTCTAGCTCATTGTGTTCTTCAGATGTAGTCATTGACCTATGTTGATGAGGCACATGTTTGTTTGTGTTGGTGTTGCTGCTGTCATTGAGTCTAGACTCATCACATTATATTCTTTCAAAACTAAATATGGTCAAACACGTTCCCCAGAGACTAATTAAACATGTCGCAACATACGACTTTCAATATGGTTCTGTTTAAGAACATTCCTCCGACCGTTCATCCCGTTCGCTGCTCTTATGCAGTAACGTCTTTAATGAGTCTGAGTCATGTTCATCTCCGTATGTTTGGAATTGATTCATGCTCATAGATCATCTGAAATCGCTGCAGATCTATACAACACCTAGAACCGGCAGCACTGATACAAATAGCTTTTGGTTTAAACACTTCTAGGTTATTCATACTATATATATATTCTATATATCAACAATCATTGAGTATGGTATATGTCACAAGTACTGTTCAGCAGGATGGGGGGGGACACATGTAGCATGCTACAGTATTTTGGACATGTAGCGTGGTTATACCACAGTTTTTATTTACATGTACCATGGTATTTTGAACATGTACAGTAGTAATACCATGTATTCGGACATAATATAGACTACTATACTATAGTATAAACTTGGTATTTTGGGCATATACTATGGTTGTTCTCAGAAGTACCATGGAGTACCATGTAAATACCATGTCTGATACCATCATTTTATGTAGACTTCAGTGATGCCATGTGATTTGGAGTTCTGTGTGTTATGCAAATGTTTTCCACTGGTCTATTATTAATCAACGGGGCTCCCTGCTAGTGTCATTTCCCCCCATCTCATCATATTTAAAGCTTCTCACGTCTGAGATCTCATTTCCACTCAAGCGCTGGTCTGTGTTCCCGGACGTGATAAAAGAAATTTCGACATAGTGTGATTCCATGCTCTGCCGTGTTTGCTTTCATGTTCTCCAGTGAATTATACCATTTCCAATTCATTAAGCAGCACTTTTGTTTTAGAGGGTTTGCAAATTAAACAGGAAGGTGTTTTTCCTCTGTTTCTCATTCTCTGAGTTTGTTTCTTTCTCTCCTTCGCAAGGACTCGTGACTGCGTGACTTTAGCTCTGACTCACTAATACAGAAACTCCCTGAGAGACCGAAGCCAGACGTTCCTTGCCATCAGTCTGTGTCTGTGATGATTGTCACAGTCAGTTTTACCTGCCTTAATGCAAATCAATTCAATGATATCAATTTCATTTTTCATTCAATTTAAATTTACATGCATCATATATATTTTCAGACAATGTGCAAATTGCTATCAACATTATTTGGTTATATTTTATTGTTTTAGACATTCTGCTACCTATATCTTGCAACTACATGCCAATTAACTTTCATTAGAGTATTAGTAGACTGTTAGGTTAGGTTAGGGTTAGTAGAATAAGTTGACATACTTACAAAGTTACTTATAGTCAGTTGAATGTCTGTTGGGAAGCATCACAATAAAGTGTTAGCAGATATTAAGCAGACAGTTTACTAATACTCTAATGTATTTGACATTGTTTAGGTAAGAATAATATAATTCTTTTATAAGAACGTTCTCTAAATATTCAGTGTTGGTTCTGGGAACGTTAAAAATGTCCAGTTTTCTTGACGTTAGAGGAGCATTTTTTATAAGGTATGATGTTCCTCAAACATTCTTTCACCTTAATTTTGATTAACAATTCTGCATTCTAGGAATGTTGATTTGTAACATTCCAAAAACATAAAAATGTCCAGTTTCCTTAATGTTAGTACAATGTTATTTAAAGGTTAGTATGATGTTCCTGAAACATTCTTTCAATCATTCAAACACCTGCTGTGAACAAGCACTGAAAGAAAGAGAAATAAGAACACAAACTACAATTGACTTCAGCCACAGCCTTAGATGTACTGAAGATAAAATACATTCAAGATCGGATTAAACAACTCCACAAACAGCATTACCAGCTTCACTTATTACTAACCAGACTGACTTTATTTCTGTCAGATATCTACAGAAGTTCTTATTGAGAATTAACAGGTTTAAATGTTGATGTCTCATTTGATGTTTCGTTTGAGGTCACCATCATGGAGATCGGTGTTTGCTTTAGTTGGGCTCTTGACCCTTGACTTTTGTTGAGTTGCTTCTTTTTAACAGGTTTAGATGTTGATGTCTTATTGAAAATGTTTAGTTTGAGGTCACCATCATGGGGATCGGTGTTTGTTTTAGTTGGGCTCTTGACCCTTTGCCTTTTGTTGAGTCTTTTCAGCAATTGCAGTTGTTTTCAGAAAACATTTTTGCATTGATAAAGCAGAATGACATGTCTGTTTTAATAACAGACAAGAGACTGCAGTAAAGTGGTTTAGATAACTATTTTTTCTGTAGCTTTGCTTACTTTTGGAATTTAACTGTTTGAGAAGGAAGTAATAAACTCAAATGTTTTAAACAAATTTAACAATGAAAATGTTATTTATACACTCACAAACATTAACATTCAGCATCTGAAACAACAAAATGGCTTTACAAATTACTTTGGTTGAGTTTTATATTTCTCAAAAACATTTCAAATCCTCAGTCAGTAATTACGGGAAAAAACAGTTGTTTTAACCACTTTTATGCAATCATTTGTCTGTAATTAAAAACAGACATGTTCTGCTTTATCAATGCAGAAATGTTTTCTGAAAACACCGGTGTAACACAGTTCGTAAGTACGGGAAGAAGGAGGCGGGAACCGGCGAACATTCAAACAAACTTTAATCTCAAAATAAACAACAGAACAAAACGAAAGTAATGCCGGCAGACCCTCGCGGACGTCTGCCGGCCACACAAACATAATAAAACATAACATAAAGTCCAGGCCTGGTCCTCTCTCGTCCTTCACGGTCGTCGCTCCTCCTTTTATGCTCCCGGAGCTCCTCCGTGAGGGACTCGAGGCCGGTGCGCCTCACAGGTGACGATCATTAACACTCGCGTCACCGGCCTCGCGCCGTTCCCTCACGGCTCTCGCCCGCCCTGGTCGCCACAACCGGCAATTGCAGAAAAAGAAGCAACTCAACAAAAGTCAACAGTCAAGAGCCCAACTAAAGCAAACGCTGATCCCCATGATGGTGAAACAGACGAAACAGACATCAACATCTAAACCTCTGTTAATTCTCAAAAATAACTTCTTTAGACGTCAGAAATAAGTCTGTCTGGTTAGTAATAAGTGAAGCTGGTAATGCTGTTTGTGGAGTTGTTTAATCCGATCTTGAATGTCTTTTATCTTCAGTTCATCTAAGGCTGTGGCTGAAGTCAGTTGTAGTTTGAGTTCTAATTTCTCTTTCTTTCAGTGCTTGCTCACAGCAGGTGTTTGAATGATTGAAAGAATGTTTCAGGAACATCATACTAACCTTTAAATAACATTGTACAAACATTAAAGAAACTGGACATTTTCATGTTCTTGGAATGTTACAAATCAACGTTCCTAGAATGTTGAATTGTTAATCAAACTTAAGGTGAAAGAACGTTTGAGGAACATTATACCTTATAAAAAACGCACCCTCTAATGTCAAGAAAACTGGACATTTGTAACATTCCCAGAACCAACACTGAATATTTAGAGAACGTTCTTATAACAAAATTCTGTTAGCTGGGTTATAGTTAGTAGTGGTGTCTAAAGTGTCTAAAGTGGACTATCAAAATAAAGTGCTACCTATTGTCACCTATATTAGTCTGAGTTCTTCAGAGAAAGTGCCCCAAGTTAGTTGGCTAAAGTTGATTTACCAGTCTCATGCAACTTTTAAAAGCAACTTGTCAAGTTAAGTGCAAGATTTGTTTTATTATTATTATTATTTTTTTTTTTGAGAAAGTAAAAGCTTAAAATGAGTCTTCCTTGTCAGCAGTTTTGCACNGCAAGCGCCATTCATAATTTTTTTTTGAAAACGTACAAATCTATCTGTTAATTGTGTAAATCTGTTTAAAAGAGATATATGTCCTTTTTGGATCTGCATATACCTACAAATTTTACTGAATATGCTTAAAAATATTTCCTAGAAATAAATTCAGGCAGCAATCTTTTGTAGTTCAACTACAAAAGTTCAATCCGCAACAATAACACAGCTGTCTTTTTGTGATTATGCAATATATTCAGTATTGAATGAGTGCTAGTATTTGCACTTGCACGACAAATTGCTTGTTCTTTTCCTCATTTGTAAATCAGGTTTGGTTAAAAGTATATGAAAAATTGTTAAATGAAGCCTAAATATAGTCATAATATAGTCATAATTATTTTTTTAAAGAGTCAAATTACTGGTCAAATGTAACCAGTCATCTTTGAAGTGCTTTTTCTTTTAGCATGTTGTTAGCAGAAGTTTGTTGCTCTTGTTCTCAGGGAGATAATGCAGTATGAGGTCAAGGGATTGTATGAAGAGGGGCTCTCAGCCCTTCCTCCCTTCCTCACACTGTTAATGGACTGACTTGCTGACCTGCATTTGGCTAAAGAGTCTGATAGTGTGGGTATTTTTGTGTCAGATGATATCTCGTATCTGTATTTAGCAAAAACATGTTAAAAAAGACAAGTTACATAAGAGGGACATCACATATCATGTTCAAATGACCTGCTAATGGGGGCGGTGTGCACAGACGAGGACCTCTTGGAGTCGGTAATGCATGATGCAAATGCATTAAGACTAGAGAGGTCAAATGTTTAGACTGTATGTTTATCTAATTATGATTATCTGCATCAAAATGAGAAACACGTAGATATTTATAATATGTGTTAATGTTGTTTTAATGAAAAGTCTTCAAGAAATGGCTGTAAACACACCTCTTCTGTGAGATCTTAATTTATAATCATAAATACAAGAGTTATTCTTAACCTACAAAACATGTTCACGTCTTAATATATTATATAAATGATTAAACACAATCTGTAAAAATTTTAATCATATTAATTACAGTATTTTTTANAGACATTCAAGATCGGATTAAACAACTCCACAAACAGCATTACCAGCTTCACTTATTACTAACCAGACTGACTTTATTTCTGTCAGATATCTACAGAAGTTCTTATTGAGAATTAATTTGCAAGTTAAAATTAATTGCAAGTTGACACCCTAATATAACCTTACTCATAGGCGTAATTTGCGCGTGGGACGGGTGGGACATGTCCCCACCACTTTTTGAAACATCTCGCGTGTACCTAATACAAAAGAAACATCTCCAGTTTATTTGCATTTTGTTAATTTGTGTTAAATAAGAGGTGATCTGGCACTGGGATGTGTTGTTTTTGAAATCATGCTGAGTGTTTGTTGCCTCTGTTATCAGTGGCGGAAGGCAACAGTGCTCTCTTGGCGCTCATTCACAGTCTTCACACAGACGAACGCTTAAATCGCTTCAATCTAACACTGTTGCGGAGACTCTATTTGTTCCAGTGAAATCAAAAAAGAAAGAAAATGCACTGAACGTCTTTGGNAGTCTTTGGTTTTATTGGGGGGGGGGACTATACGAGGGCGGATTAGAACGCAGAACCTCTGACACGCTTAACAAAAATTCTACCACCAGTCCATTAAGAAACACAAATGTTAGATGCGGATCTACGTATTTATTTACTAATGTAAATACTCTTGATACTAACAATATATTGTATTATAGTACATTTAAGGATGAAACTCACATTAAACATCACATTAAACATGAGTTCTATGTCAATAAATTAAATGCAAATTAAGCATTTACTACTTTAAAGGGTTAGTTCACCCAAAAATGAAATTTCTGTCATTAATTACTCACCCTCATGTTGTTCCAAACCCGTAAGACCTTCGTTCATCTTCGGAACACAAATGAATATATTTTTGATGAAATCAAAAAAAAAAAAAAAGCATAGAAAGCAACATAATTACCACATTCAAGGTCCAGAAAAGTAAAGACATCATTAAAATAGTCAACGTGACTACAGTGGTTGAACCAGTGTAGTTACGTTGACTATTTTAACAATGCCTTTACTACTTTTCTGGACCTTGAATGTGGTAATTACATTGCTTTCTATGGCGGATAAAAAAAAAACTCTAGGATTTCATCAAAAAATTTATTTTTTAATTTATGTTCCGAAGATGAACGAAGGCTTTACAGGTTTGGAATGACATGAGGGTGAGTAATTAATGACAGAAATTTCATTTTTGGGTGAACTAACCCTTTTAGTATTTAAGTATTCACTACTAGGCCTAAAGGGATAGTTCACCCAAAAATGAAAATTTTATGTTTATCTGCTTACCCCCAGGGCATCCAAGATGTAGGTGACTTTGTTTCTTCAGTAGAACACAAATTATGATTTTTAACTCCAACCGTTGCGGTCTGTCAGTCAAATAATGCATTGAAACGGTAACACCATCTATAAGAGTAAAAAAAAAACATGCACAGACAAATGCAAATTAAACCCTGCAGCTCGTGACAGCACATTGATGTCCTAAGACACGAAACGATCGGTTTGTGCGAGAAACCGAACAGTATTTATATAATTTTTTACCTCTAAAACACCACTATGTCCAACTGCGTTCAGCATCTGGTTAGTGAGGTCAAAAAAAGCGTTCTGATGACAGAAGTGATTGCTCGCGCTTTGCTTCAATGAGTGTGAGACATCACTTCCGTTGTCAGAGCGCGTTTTGACCTCACTAACTGTTTAGACCTCACTTATGGATATAACAAGACAGGCACGGGTGAGTTACATATGTACACAATTGCCCACGAAAACCATACTATCAGGTTTGAAATATAAACACTTAAAAAAGGCTTACCATCACACACACACACAAAAAAAGAACTTTCACTGTTGTTTGTTTCACTCAAACCATCCTTGTTCACATTACTTAAAAATTATGTGTTAACCTGTGTTTGTGCTGTGAGCACTCATATATGCATGTTTATAGGATGGAATTCCTGCTCTCAATTCAATTGAGTTTGTTCAATAATTTTTTTTTGTGTGCATTTTATAGAGCAAATAGTTGTATATAATAGTAAATGTGTTTACCTTATGTATTAAGTAAACTGCACATATAAATATTATGTAACAGTGACAAATTCAAATGATTTATATTTAATCAAATACATTTTGTCAGCTTTACTTGAATTTCTTTTGTTCATACAACTAAATTGTTTTTTGTACAAACTACTCAATATAGGCACGTGGAACCACTTGACACTGCTTTTTCATGTAAATCCAACAATTCAGTTTTTGAGTGTGAATCAGGTTTTGTAAGAAGGATTGATGTGTATTGACTCATTTAAATCTTGTTAATTTTGAACAAATACAAATTTACATATTGCACCTTTAAAAACAAAGTTATATGCCAATGAGCTTACTGTCAATCCATCACTTAGCAGTGACTATCTTTAGTTCTTTATTTAATGTACATCCTGCTCATTGATTTGCCATTGTTTAACTTATAATTAATACCTTTTAAGTGTCTAGACTAGAGCATATTTCTGTTCTGTATAATGAATTGCTTGTGCTTTTCCTCATTTGCATGTCACTCTGGATAAAAGTGTCTGCTAAATGACTAAATGTAATGAAAATGCTTAACGAAAGATGATGTTTTATTAGGGGAAATTGTGTGAGTGTTGTGTTGAGGTGGAATGAGCGAGACAGTTAAATAATAATCCTAAACCAGAGGAAAAACACCAAACTAACAAAAGATCAGAACAACACAAGAATAAAGTATAACACAGAACATTTTAGGTTGTCAGGCCGCTCCAGTTCGGTCCCACAAGGTCCGTTTCTCCTCAGCAGAACACAGTGGCCCGTCTTAATGTGCATGTCAGCCGTGGAGCGCTTTAATACTTGTGTTTTCAGAGGGGCTTGTCAAAGCTAACCAGAGCTCTGGAGTCTTGTTAGAAACCCAATTCCTCTTCAATTTAGGGCCTCGGCTCACCAGGGTCCACCTAACCAGACTCTGTTAGATGCATTTGTTGGTGAAATTGAGCTGCAAGGCCGATTGCAGTGGGGCATTTAGAGGCAGCGAGGGAATGAGTGAAGGTGTTTGAGATGCAAGTCAGGTCCGTGAAAGACTCGCAGGAGTAAATCTCTGTTAATAAAGTTCTGAGAGAAAACCTTAGAAACCTGCGACCAGTTCTTATGCTTGAGAGAGAGAGATGTCTCATTCACTTCATATGCATAGTCGTGTCTTGGCGAGATGAAAAGATCTGATGTAGAGTATTTTAAGATGTCTCGTCTTCGTGCTGTTCCCGTTTTCACCTTTAGCCTGTTGCAGATCTGCCCGTCTAGCATAATGTCAGTAATTAGATCAGTAAAACAAACACGTGCTCTTTGTCTGCCAAATATTTACCATCTTCAAATAACAGCATATGTGCACAAAAACCCAAAGTGGAGAATGAAATGAATATATGACACATATAAGTTCTTCCATGAACTGTGGAACTGTTTCATTTCAACATACTGTTGCATAATTTGCAACCGATAATGCACATTTATTGTAAACATTTGTATTATTGTAATATGTTCCTTGAGGTTGACTTATAATGTTAAAGTCATTTACAGACAAAGCATTATGTTATTATGTTCAAATCACTTACGGTTTGTGATGTCAGATCCAATACAGTTGGCTGCTTCATCTTTCAACAGGTTTCTTTGTGAACTCTCCATTACACTGTCTCTCGTTTACAAAACAACATGCTCCGAACAAACATATAATCTTTCAACGAGATCCGGGACGGTATTAAAATAAATCATCCACTTATTCCTGATGCTGGTATCCTTCTGAAGTCTGCAAATTAGCTGTTTAACCTGGATGCGTCAAAGCGAACGTTCTTTCACTCTTCAGTTTGTCCTCTTGTCTTCTGTTGAGTATGTCAGAAACTGAATGCACATCTGTATACTGTATCCACTGTAGACAGCGTCACTGATTATAATGTGTTCTGTTCGCTTTTGACATGATGCTTACATCCAGTGTAGGCAAATGTCAGCCGTTAAGTGACTGAACGTCAGTGGGCGGGGCCTATGGTGCTATGGTGTAAAACTATTTGTCGATGTCTTGCTCTGGAGGCAATCATATGCAAATGTATTTGCCCGCGTGATTTTTGGAGCTTGATTAAATGCTTTGTTTATAATGAAGAGAAGATTTTAAACTCTGAAACTTGCAGGATGTTTTAATGGTACAAAGACCTCTTATACACTCACCTAAAGGATTATTAGGAACACCATACTAATACTGTGTTTGACCCCCTTTCGCCTTCAGAACTGCCTTAATTCAACGTGGCATTGATTCAACAAGGTGCTGAAAGCATTCTTTAGAAATGTTGGCCCATATTGATAGGATAGCATCTTGCAGTTGATGGAGATTTGTGGGATGCACATCCAGGGCACGAAGCTCCCGTTCCACCACATCCCAAAGATGCTCTATTGGGTTGAGATCTGGTGACTGTGGGGGCCATTTTAGTACAGTGAACTCATTTTCATGTTCAAGAAACCAATTTGAAATGATTCGAGCTTTGTGACATGGTGCATTATCCTGCTGGAAGTAGCCATCAGAGGATGGGTACATGGTGGTCATAAAGGGATGGACATGGTCAGAAACAATGCTCAGGTAGGCCGTGGCATTTAAACGATGCCCAATTGGCACTAAGGGGCCTAAAGTGTGCCAAGAAAACATCCCCCACACCATTACACCACCACCACCAGCCTGCACAGTGGTAACAAGGCATGATGGATCCATGTTCTCATTCTGTTTACGCCAAATTCTGACTCTACCATCTGAATGTCTCAACAGAAATCGAGACTCATCAGACCAGGCAACATTTTTCCAGTCTTCAACTGTCCAATTTTGGTGAGCTCGTGCAAATTGTAGCCTCTTTTTCCTATTTGTAGTGGAGATGAGTGGTACCCGGTGGGGTCTTCTGCTGTTGTAGCCCATCCGCCTCAAGGTTGTGCGTGTTGTGGCTTCACAAATGCTTTGCTGCATACCTCGGTTGTAACGAGTGGTTATTTCAGTCAAAGTTGCTCTTCTATCAGCTTGAATCAGTCGGCCCATTCTCCTCTGACCTCTAGCATCAACAAGGCATTTTCGCCCACAGGACTGCCGCATACTGGATGTTTTTCCCTTTTCACACCATTCTTTGTAAACCCTAGAAATGGTTGTGCGTGAAAATCCCAGTAACTGAGCAGATTGTGAAATACTCAGACCGGCCCGTCTGGCACCAACAACCATGCCACGCTCAAAATTGCTTAAATCACCTTTCTTTCCCATTCTGACATTCAGTTTGGAGTTCAGGAGATTGTCTTGACCAGGACCACACCCCTAAATGCATTGAAGCAACTGCCATGTGATTGGTTGATTAGATAATTGCATTAATGAGAAATTGAACAGGTGTTCCTAATAATCCTTTAGGTGAGTGTATGTCAAAAGATCAAGGCAAATTTGATTTCTCTTGTCATGACCCCTTTAATGCAATGTACAATTGATAATTAGAAGTGTGGTTTACCCGTTTATAGAAACATTTACTTCAATTTACTCAAAGGGTGTTGCGATTTTTTGCAAACTTGTTACATTTAATGGAACGAGTAAGTCTTGGTGTGTTTGCAAAGCAGGGCTTCAGGTATAAAATGCACATTTTATTGGATATGATCCTAAACTCAGAAAGGAGACATAGAGAGGTAATTTGGCATTAGAGATGTCTTGATGTTCTTATCTGGATGGCCTATGAGGGAAATAAAGTTTTGTTTTATTTTGCACTACTGGTATAACATTTTAGTTTTGTGTATTTTATGTGAAACTTGACACTAATTGCATTAATATTGATATTTAGTCATTGTAATGTGAGCATGTTGTGATAAATTTTCTCTTTTTATTAAATGAAACTGTTTAAAGCAGCATGGCCTTGCAGAGAATGAAGAAGGAAAACATCATCCTGAGGAAGGAGACCTTACATACTACAGCTATTATGAGAGAATCTACACTTTGAGACACTTTCAAGGACATCATTTCACTTAAATTGAGAAAGACTGAGATGACATTTAGGTCTCTCCTCTCAAATAAAGGAATATAAATTATGTGATTTTCTCATTGTGTAATACAGAAAGTTTTTATAACCACACTTTAAAGCTGAAGTAGGTAATTTTTGATCCACTAATGGCACCTGTAGCGAATTAACTCAAAGGGGAAATATTAATAATTATTCATAACTTATGATTATTAATTATGATTATGAAAATTTGAATCAGTTAATCAGATGAACTTGATGTAGCTACATTAAAATTACCATTAATCAATCAGTTTCATTCTGTGAACACTCAGTATTGATTATTAATTAATTCTAAGAGAAGGGTATTTTTCATGGCCATAGAAAAATTATTCTTTCTTAGCATTTACAGCACTTAGATCTGGTAGCAAAATCTAAATCATTTAAGAGGAAATTTATTAGCAGACAGGGAGTCAGAACCAAATATATATTGTGCACAAGTTTTATTAACTAAATCACGAACACATAAATAAACTAACGAACACATACATACACAAGTCACACATACATAGGTAAAATGAGCAATGATAGAGTTGAACCGGAAGTGGGACAGGAAATGGGGCTATGGAGAAGCCAAAAAAAAAACAGGACAGAATCATCAGTATTCATTACAAAGCTCCTTTGGTAACAAAGGAGGTTCACAACTTTAACTAGCAGCAATTTAGTATATCGTATGATACTTGCATTAGGCCTTGGCTTTATGAATACTGTTGCAGTAGGAAGCCCTAATAATTCGGTCAGATAGGGTTGAAGTTGCAATCGATGTCTTCTACGTTGAAGGAACGATGACAAACTTGCGTGGTTAGTTTGACTTTAGTAGGAAAGAGTTATTTCTCTCTTCTAGGTGAGCACATGGCCGGGGTGCAGGCTTAGGCCTACAGCTGCAGTGTCGTCAGAGTAGGCAAGAGAGAGGGAGGAGCATTCCTCCTCTGGGTCAGTGGACCAATCATACTTGAGCTTCCGACAGGAAAGTTTACGATCTTTGTCTTGAGCAGATCGTGTGCATGTAACTGGATTGGTTACGGATGGAGAAGAAACTATTAAAGATTCTTGTAAAACTGATATGTAGCACAGGTATCAACATATCATATAAACAAGCATTTAAATCTTCAAAATACAAACTCATAGGCACCAAATTTGGTATAGGTTAGTTTACGTTAACCATTGGTCCTTATCACAAAATACCATATTCATCTATAAATAAATGCAGGAGAGTGTTTCCACAGGCTTTGTGCCTTCCCTGTATCTTGACTCACAAGGACTTTTGGATGCAGAGTTCTGCATAGCTGCATAGTTTTGGATCATAAAAGTCTTGATGGTGCCCATGAGGCTCTTCCACAGACTGTTCTGTTCCTCTGAAAACGCATTTCTGACAATTTAAATTAAACTAAATTTGTACATTTTTAACTTTGCATAAATAATAATGATAATACAATTATTATTATTATTATTATGCATTTTTTATTTTTGTAGTCTAATGATTGTGTAGTTAATAAATAAAAAATAATAATTAAAAATTGGTTTTGCATATTAGTAATATCAGTTAACTAGGACTAATGGGGAGGACTAAAAAGTGTGCAGATCCGAGTACCATTCAGCAATGATGGCAGAAATCAATAAGCAGCTTAATAATTAGCTTTTTAAGTAGCTTTTTCCATCCAAGACTGAGTCCTATCTATTTGAATGGGGGAATCCTAAAATCTCAAAAACTGCTTGGCGAACTCACAATTAAATAACATTTCAAATCAGCAACAAAATCTGTCATGAACTGTCCCATAAATGTTGTTTCTTATGCTCAAATAGCATTGAAAAAGCTTATTTTACAGGCTAGACCAGCCAATGCGCGAGTCTCAGGATTCAATGGGAACCGGAGCCTCTAACGGCAGCTGCAGCGACACAATTTATCAATCAGCGATTGGCTCTTTTACTTAGAAGGCGGGGCGTATTTCGCCATATTGCGCATTGCAGTTTCTCCCATTCATAACTAATAAGAGTGAACTGGTCTTCCTATATCTATTGTCTTTGACATGATTCAAGTCCCCGATATACTCGCAGCTAAGTTCTTTTTTCGTTCTTTGCTTGGAAGTAAAAATAAATTAGAAATACCTTTGCAGCGATATACTGTTAGTGAACATCCTGATGCCATCAATGCTGCTGAGAGCGGCATTTAGATGAATATGTAAATATGTGTAGTATGCTTTCCTCTTATTAACAAAATAACAAATATGACAGCAGTGAGAAAGCAGCAGTTAAGAAAGCAATGTGGATATGCTTGTACCTTCTCTGCTGTTCACTGGCATCATGTCGACAGATGAGGTAATAAAAGGTAATTCATTTACAGATTAACACTGTTATTGTTAACTAATCAACATTAGTGGATTCCATATCTAAGTTGACATTAGCTAGTGTTGCACACTTTCGCTGTAGACAAAGAAAGACTCTTGGGAGAGTGCGTAAACATCACATGCTTTCGATTTTCCTGGAAAAAAACGTCCAGAGTCCTTCACATAAAAATCAGTCTACAGGCTTTAATAGACAAGACAGTAAGTTGGGGAATTTCTTTAGTTTTTTTTTAGCTTTGTTACAAACTGTTCACACATTGGCAACAACAAAGCCTACATTAAAATTCTTGCATATACTGTAGCCCCTTTAAAGAAACAAAACATTTGAGTCTTTGAGTGTTTTTCTAATATTTGACTTGTGATGGCAATAAATGTAATTGATTTTTAGATGGTGTCCCAGGTAACTACATGGATTAGTGTGGAAATGAACTAATTAGTCATTAGCTGGTTAGCATGTGACAGTTCAGTATTGTCAAGGGGCAGGAGGTGCTTTCATCCGCGTATTTGATTATAGAGAGATGTGAGCGCTTAAATCATGTGTAGCAGAGTTCAGCCGGTTGGTTTCTGAGCACTCTTTAATAACCATCTCTGAAATGCTGTAGCCACTGAGGCGTCTCCACTCATTTTTTTCCCCTCCTCTGTTCGAATGCAGCATTGATGCAGCATAGCGACCAGCAATTAAACTCCTCGATTGGAACTCAGTCAAGCGTAAACCGACAAGCACGGCATGTTTTCTTGCTTCTTTTTTTTTAATGACAGGACATCATATTTCCATGTAAGCACCTTGTACTGTCATGTCCTGCTTTCTCAAGCTCTAAGAATGATGATGGTGTCTAAGGATAAACTTAAATGTGATCAAGTGTCATCGAGTTTGTAGTCTCAGTGCAGGAGGATGAACATGTGTAGGAGGGGAAGGATGGGTAAATATAGACGTACTGACAGACAGAGAGAGAATCAGGGGACGAATGAGAGTCCATAGAAAGAAATGAAGTGGAAGTGAAAAAAAAGAAAGAAAGAAAAAATATACATATATAGAAAGAGAGAGAGAGAGAAAATACAATAGAAAGAAATGCAATAAAAAATGAAAAAGGAAAAGGAAATGGTATTGCTCAGTGGTTACCCTTTCATTGCTCAGGAGACTTATAAGAACATTTCACCCAAAAATGAAAATACTGTCATCACTTACTGACCCTCATCTTCCAAAACCACATGGTTTTCTTCCATGGAAACATAGTCCATATGATTTGTGCCAGTCACCGTCATAATCCCTACACATACCCCTAAACCTTAGTCATTTTCCTTTTGTAAGTATTTTTTTAGATGTTTTCCATGTTTTATGTCTCAATGACATGCATGAACATTTTCCTTTTGTAAGTATTTTTTTAGATGTTTTCCATGTTTTATGTCTCAATGACATGCATGAAAACAACCAAATAAAGGATTTCAAGAACAAAAAGGTATTCACTTCCTTCCTGTGACATGAGGCTGTCAACTTCCTACCCCTACTTCCAGGAAGCATATTGAAGGCAAACCCTCCCAAAGAAAAGTAATTTTCATGTTAATATGAAGTATTTTTTGTTGACATATATATATCTACATAATCGTGAAGGTCTCTAGAATCATCCAAACAAAACAAATCTTACAAGAGATCTATAGTTTTTTGTATACTTAGTCAAAAGTCCAAGCGGCAACTATAGTTGCCGGTGGGCAAATGACTTGTAACTACATATATAATGGGGAAATGGGGTATACTGTGTTTAATGGGTTAATAAATCAAGTTTATTGGTCTTGTTTAGTGCCTTTTGCTTTCATAACATTTTATATTGATATATATTGTTATTTATTTTTATTTTTTTAAATTAATTTATTTTTTGTTTGTTTGTTATATGTGACCCTGGATAACAAAACCAGTCATAAGGGTCATTTTTTTTAAATTGAGATTTATACATCATCTGAAAGGTGAATATATATAAGCTTTCCATTGATGTATGGTTTGGTTGGATAGGACATTTGGCCAAGATACAACTATTTGAAAATTTGGAATCTTAAGGTGAAAAAAAATCTAAATATTGAGAAAATTGCCTTTAAAGTTGTCCAAATGAAGTCCTTAACAATGTATATCCATTCACAAAAATA
>RJVU01057857.1:2453189-2466869 GCA_003731715.1 Anabarilius grahami | reverse complement strand
AGGGATGAAATATGACCTGGACGTGTCTTTGTGAGATTCACCCATATCTACTCTCAAACGATATAGTATAACAGTAATCATAGAAGCTAGAAGGGCATGTGGCAGTAAGATCCATAGCTAACCGTCACTTATAGATGGGAATCTACTGACTTCCTCCAGGTGGAACAGGAAATGGCCTTTTTAATGGCACAATCTACTGACGTCTACCTGTACTCAAACAGATAATGCTACATGTGTTGTTATGCTTCATTCTCTGATCATACTTGAGTCATGCATTTGGACATAATGAGGAGACAATGGTGGTAGATGAACACACAAGTGAGTGACAAAAACAAAAGATGTGTCAAAATTCACAATTTGATATCCCATTGGTAGCATGACAGTCAGTAATAATCTGACTTCTCATTGACCCGTGATCTTTCAATTAAATACAAATGCCACATTAAATATATTGCAAAAAAGATGTGCTCACCCTTCAAAATTCTCTTTTACAGCCTGATGACGTCTTCAGATAGTGGCTACATTCACATGCCAACACAATAACAGAATACAGCTGTCAAAAAATGCTAGAAAATAGAGACATTATATAGTCATAGAATGAAACCGGCTGTTAAGTGTTGGGGAGGAGAAAATACAAGGAAAATAACCAAACCAGACAGTGTTTGATGATGAAAACGTTAGGAGTGTTCTAAAATGTCAAACAGTTTAGAATAAAAATTAAGATTCAAATTTCATATGTTCTCTTGTATTCCGTCACTATGGTAACAGGCACAAGAATGTAGGCTGCATGGAATTTCCAGCCATCATTCACAAATTTCTACAAATTCCCTCTCATCCGTGTTCATTTCTCACATTTTGGCTATTTTGACTATGCTAATATTATAAAGCAAAACACTTCCATCTCCACTTAACACATTATGCCATATTTAAATCCATTCCACTGAATTCTGCACATTTACAATGCAAAAAAGGCCTGCCAGGAAGATTTCACATTCCAATAAGGTTCACATTCACTTGCTCATCATCAGGGGTGATGGTGCACTTCCTGTGTTGAGCTGGACACTGAACCGCATGATAAAACTTCCACAGTCATCATATATTGCACAGTATTTAGATCCTGCTTTTGCCTCTAATCATTGATGTGTATATTATAAAGTTGTATGCAAGATCAATTTAAACAAACAGTCTGAATACAAAACAAAATAGTCGCAGACATGGGTGATGGCTTCTGGATAATACTGGGATGTCACCAAACACACATCGGAATATCAAAAAGCAACAAAAGGAAACATACGGAATATGTAACAAGGTACAATGCACAATATCCTGCAACATAACCCTCCATTTATTGTTTCACTCTCATTTTGCTTTAAATCTAATCATTTGCGTCCTGTAATAGGTCCTACTAATCATAGCATGGATTATAAACAATATCTGATTATACATGACATGTAGTGAAGGCATTGTGCAAGAGTTCAGAGCGTTTACGGTAACATACACAAGGAACAGTATTACAGCCGCGGGAGTGTCTTTAACTGTAGGAGAACCTGGACTGGGGATGAATTATTCCAGGCCCTGTCCCTGTTACCTATGGATTTACCTGAGGAGCGAGTCTATGATAATCTCTTCAACAGCGACAGACGTATGCCACATTAGGATAAATATGAACTGGTTAAATATGAGCGTGTGCGGATATTACAAGCCGGGAAATCATTTTGCGCATTTTATGTTTGTAAACAGACTTACCTTAAAGCTCCACTGTGGATGGAACTACAAGTATGAGTAATATTAGAGCAAAGCAATTGAAATATATACTGTAGATACGATTGCACCATAACATCTAAGCGTACGCAAATCTCATAAAGAACACTCAAACAGAGGCACAAACGGTTCCTTCTTTTCGTCACATGCTCTTATGCCCTTCCCTTGCAATGATGATAGATGTGAAGAAGCTAAGCAGAGTACTTGAACACTTTTCTGGTATTTGCTCACACTCTTTGCTTGAACGTCTGACATCACATATTGCTACTGAACTGCAACCATGTGCTTAAATGTTATTTTCCATGATGTGACTTATTTTAAAAAGAGTTCCAGGGAAGGTGGCCTAAATTTTGAAACTTTTGAAGGTAAAATCCTCAATAACAACATATTGCATCTGAATCTTAATCCATTGGCATCTGTGATTTATGCTGCATTCCATTCGAAGTCAGACTTGGGATATTCCTACTTGATATCTCCGACTTCCAAGCATTAAGGTGTTCCATTGCCTAAAGTTTGGAAGGTTATATATATATATGAAAATATAATGGCATTGCTACTGTTTGCTGTACAGATCTTGATTGTCAAAAAAGAAGTCTTCTAGTAACCAAATTGGAAGATAAATGATGCTATACAGTTCTAGCATTTGTTCTGCAGGTGTATGATTATTTATATGCAGATGTTTGCTAATCACGTTTTATCATCATTTAACGTAGGAACTTTGACCTATTGATGTATTTTATTTGCTTAAAAGTGGATGTTTATCATTAAAACTGTGTGCATCTCACTGGATGCCACCCAGAGTCCTGCACGCAGGCGGGTACCTGACGGGTGAACTGCTAATATTTGAAGTAACGGGTGGAATAATATTTACGTTGTCATTTGCGGTGCGGGTCGGGAATCAATAGGCATGGGTAGACCGCAGGTCCAATAGCCAAGACTTTTCCGACTCAATTCGGTACCAGCTGATAGACAGCTGCTTTCAAACGGTCCCATGCTTATATGTGTTCACGTTCTGTAGTCTGAAGACCATCAAAGGTTTCTAATTACAACATGATTTGCAGCGTTGAGCATTCTAGCCAATCGCGCTGCAACTGAAGTGATTGACAGCTTCAGTCATTATAAAGGGAGCGTTCTTTTCTTGCTTTATTCACAATTTGAATAAAAGGTTTATTTTTCTTGCTGCTAAGAGGACCAATGGCCACGCTAAACTGCAGAGTTTCAGGAGAGACAACCGCATTTAAATGCAGGGTGAATCCGCCAAAATATCCCCGATACTATAAAGGCTCACTCACATTTGGCTATATGTTCTTTTAATTTATGGAGACCTAAGCATCTGTATAGCCTATGGTGTGATTTATGTACATTTGTTCAAAATAGCCTATATAGGCTTGCATGATGTTGGCAAAAGTTTTGTATTGTTTACTCAATGGATGCACATTCTCACATTTTTTCTGTTAAATTATTACTATGTTGGGATGCGTGTCTATTTTTCGTAAATGCATCAACTAAGGATACCTAATGTTGGTTTTATTGCTTATGTTACATGAGAAAATAAATAATTTGTGTCCACCTGATGTAGTACATTTAATGAGGGTGCGGTTCGGGTCGCAGTCTTTATGTCAAATGGGTAGGGTACGGAATTAAATTAGTGCTGCTGTCGGATTACGAGTCGGGTGTTCTGTTAAGTACTGCTGGTGCAGGTTTACCAAACAGGACCCGAGCAGGACTCTGATGCCACCCTCTTACAAAAGTTTTCAAGTTCAAGTGACTTCAAGTGGCAATCTATTGCAGTTTTCCAAGTAGGAAGCTGGAAATTTCAACTTTCCAATGTAAATGGAATGCAGCATTACTCTAGGATGCTTCAGCGATAAACATTGTGTCTTTTAGCACAACTTTTCATGTCAACACTGTTTGCTGCCATCTCAAAACCTCCAAAATAAAATAGTTTGTTAATGGCAACCCTTGAAGAGCTTGAATGTACATGCGATTTATCTCTAATGCTATGCAAAATGACATTCTTGAATCAAAGCCAAGAGTGCAGTTTGTCTGTCTTCTGTTGGAATCCATGTGCCCATATCCATGAAGAGGAGAACGTTCATTGCAGTCAGAGGTATGGTCCTATTGCTGAAGGAGAACAACTGACCCAGTGAGTCAACACTCTCCTGGCAGTTTGATTGAAGCTAAAGTAATCGTTCTCACAAGTTTGTCCAAGTGCTTTATGAATCTTGTAAATTGAGGGTGAGGTAACTGATGCTCTTCTGGTCCAAAGTTCACATTGTGTCATTTTCAGAACCAAATTCTACCCCATAACAAACTGAACGGCAATGCAGCAGTGGCACACTGTAAAGAAAGCCAAAGGACAAGAAGAGTACAGCAAACCCAGACTGACGGAATACCACGTAAAGAAACCAAAATAACTACAAAAAAAAAAAGATATAAAGTTGTGCTTCTTTAGTTTCACATTGTCATAGTCCTAGAAGTTGCAATCGGAGTCCGTTTGTCTTCTCTGTAGCTCGATACTTTCCAATACATCATATACACGTGCATGTACAGGTCCATCAGTATCTTCGTGACCACTCGTTTCACTCCTCCGTTCCTGCTCACATTATTCCTTGCAATCTTAACGTCTTAAGGAAATTGCATCTCCTTGCACTTGAGTCAGTGGAAAAAGTAGTTAATTTGGGGAAAGGACATCCTTGTCACTCTTTCAGCCATCTGTTCATCCTGTAAGCCCTCCGTCATCTTTGGTAACAGTTGACACTTTGGCGTGTCAGATACATACACGGGAAATGGGGCGGATTAGGTGAAGATGTCAAGACATATGGGCAGAAATGATCAACATTAACTGAGATTATGCTTATATAAAACATTAAAGGTGCCACAAAGCAGGTAAAAGCTCAACAAGTGACCACAAAGATGATACCAAAGAAAAAGTAGACGCAAATAATGGTAAGAAGTGGAGTGAGGTAAGGACAAAGGACATGAGAAGCAGGAAACACCAGAGGAAATGAGGAAGGCAGCAGCAGGAAGGGTGGTCACATGTCGGGGCAGTTCTTATTGCTGCCGCGGGGGGCGTTCTACGCTGGCGGTGTGTGCTCAGGGGTATCTGTATCATCTAAGGAGGAATGTCAGGCAGATGGTGCCGAGCAGCTGGACGATCACAGGGAGAAGGTGAAGACTCTGGTGTGTCCCAGACAGAACTGCTGTAAACATAAAGACAAACACTCTATTACATTCTTTACAAAACACCTTCTTTATTTTCGTTCAACTTTATAGTGACAGAACAGAGGACAGGGAACAATCTGCAACATGAGCATCACGGCTCCAGAAGAATACAGTACTGCTGAAAAGTTGCTCTTTGGTAGATCAGGAGACTTAAAGGGTTAGTTCACTCAAAAATGACACACCCGAAAGACCTTCGTTTATCTTCGGAACACAAAATAAGATATTTTTGTTGAAATCCGAGAGATAAATGACTCGTCAATAGTCAGCAATATAATCAACACTTTCAAGGCCCAAAAAGGTACTAAAGACATCGTTAAAACAGTCGACGTGACTTCAGTGGTTCAACCTTAATTTTATGAAGCGACGAGAATACTTTTTGTGCACAAAATCAAAACAAAAATAATGACTTTATTCAACAATATCTTACCTTCTGTGTCGTTCTTATACGTTTTTTACGTCCAGCGCTTCCAGGTTCTATGTCAGAATGCCGACTCATTATTGGCCGGCTCCTGCGTCAGCATCACACATGCGTCGTGCTGCTTACGTGTGCAGCTTTGGCCAATACTGAGCCGGCATTCGGACATAAACACGGAAGCCTTCACTGTGCTTACTGCGTTAACTGCGTAAGGATAATAACAGGGAAGAGAAGAGATTTTTTAATAAAGTCGTTATTTTTGTTTTGTTTTTGCACACAAAAAGTATTCTCATCCCTTCATAAAATTAAGGTTGAACAACTGTAGTCTCGTCGACCATTTTAACGATAACTTTAGTACCTTTCTGTACCTTGAAAGTGGTGATTATATTGCTGTCTATGGACAAGCCATATACCTCTCGGATTTCATCAAAAATATCTTTATTTGTGCGACATGAGGGTGAGTAATTAATGAAAGAAATTTCATTTTTGGGTGAACTAACCCTTTAATAGAGCTCTGAGGTGTGTTTCATTGAAGTTCTCTTAGATGTTTCTCGTAAAATTATTTTTATATTCATGCTTTTGGAAGGTATTTTTTATCCAAAGTGAATTACATTGCATTTATACATTTCTATCAGCCCTTTCATTCCCTGGGAATCAAACCCATGACCTTGAGCTACAGGAATGCTTTGAATATGTAGCATCTATTTGAAAACTTTAATTTGGCAAGGTTTGAAAATCTTCCTCAAATTTATAAAAAATTAGCCAAAGCATTTCCAAGACACATCTTCACTTCTGACTGGAATTTTGACATATTTGTTGGTGTGTTACAGGAAAACTGTTTACACAAACATTTATACAGCTGAAAACAACAATTCCACAACAGATCATTCCTGTGGAAGTATTATATGTGGTAAGTACTAATACCAACACTCTAACACTGGCATTTCTTTAGGGGTACAACAGCTTGACACTGGACCAGTACCCTTAATCTTTGCACCCCTAAAAGGTTAATAGTAGTAGGTAATAGTACTAATATGCACCCTTTAAGGACAGATAAGGTACAAAATCATCCTTTTGGGGATACTGCCCTAGTAACATGCTGTTGTACCCCTAAAGGTACAAGTTTTGCAAATTTTTTTGACAGTGGATGTGACCTATGACTTACATTTTGTACAAACCAAGAGCTGAACATCATGAGAAGTGACTGTTTTAAAGCCTAAAGCATTGCGAGTCTAATTCAAAGCATCCAAAATGGGGTACTGTACCTTTATACCTAGCTCACAAAAAGCTCTTGTAAAGAAAAACATCTCTTAACCTTAACCACACGATAGCTGTGGGGTCAGACTCCTTTCAGAATGGAAGTATGCGGGTACGTGGGATGCTGTTGTAAATGGTGTCTTGCTCCTGTCAAGCTTTTGGCACAAAGAAGCGTGGGACACTGAAATTAGGGATCGGACGGATGGGACTATAGCGGCTGGCATCATCGCGTGACTGAACCGGAGGCAGTAAGCGGTAATATCTATGAGCTACGGAAGACGGATGACCTGCGTGAGGACAATTACAAGTCATTATGTTCAGAGGTAATGTTGAGTAATATCTTTCGGCACAGCTCACAGGAAATGGCCTCAGAAGATGATGAGGGCTGGACGAAACAAGCTTGTAGTGTTATTTAAAAAGCAGCGACTCCAATCACAACACACGTACACGTGTACATTTAATTATGCATGCGATCTGCCAACAAAATGGGTTTAATAAATAAAGCGCAGGTATTGTATTTAAAAAAATCAATATGAATTTATATCAAGGATTTTTCTGGCTAGCAGGAAATCAATATATTCATAATAAAGCTTTTTATTCTTCCTTTTCAATAAAGAACAAGATCGTGTGAGCCGTGACATCTCTCTCAAGGACCTTTGAAGGAGGCGGGTAATTTTGAGAGTGGGTTGTGTATGTGTGTGTGCGCGCACATGTGTGTGTGCAAGAGAGTAGACATGCTGCAGATCCATCTGTGCAGCTTTATTTCTAAATAATAGGCCTATTATTACAACCTACAATCAGACAGATAGGTACATTCATTAATAAGGTGTATAAAAACTTATCTATCAGCAATGTTTGTGTATGTTTCAATGTTTGTGTGTGTGTATTTTGTGGGGCCTTCAGATTTCTAATTCCAATTCAACAGGTCACCTTCGCTTCAAAATGCACATTCTTTCTCTCTTTCGTTCTACTCGCTCAGCCTTTCCACCCTACAGCCAAATCCCAGTCATGGTGTGATTTATGGGGACGGAGTAACACATGGGACGCCAGAGCCAATCATCATTCATCTCTAAAGAAGGAACAGCTCACGGTTGAGCTCCCATGGGCAGCACCCCGAGCAGAACAGGCCAGAGTAGAGCAGAAGAGACGAGGGTCATTCCTGACATGCAGTACGTTTTTCATGTCCCCATCATGTCTCAAGATGAAAATCATATTATCTAGGAAAACAAGAAACTTATTAAGAAATATTCCAGGTGTTACTTCTATTTTCTACTTTTCTATTCAAAATGTTTTAAACAAATTGAGAATGTTGATTCCGATAGTAATCAATTGACAGCACACAATATCACTTTCTATCCTGTTAATCTTTTGTAACATCCCTTAATTAACATAAACCACATCATCAAACAGGAAGTGACATAATTTTGGAGGAAAAACAAGTATTAGTATCACCAAGGCTGGATCCAAAATCACTTACTTCCCTACTATATAGTAGGCGAAAAACAGTATGTGACAAAAGATGTATGTCCAAATTCATTGTATCCATAAAAGAGTAGGCAAAAAGTACCCGGATGACCTACTACTTCTGGAGAGATTCTGAAGTGCACATAAAATGGACACTTTACTATCCCATGAGGCCACGGGAGAGGATTTGTGAATGGCAATGAAGCAACACCACTGATGCTAGTAAGTCACATGACAGTGACAATATGGTGGATGTAGTATGTCCAGATTACATTCATACTACACACATTCATACTATATAGAACATACTTATTTAGCAGTTCCAAAGTAATTATTCAAAATAAGTACCTATTCAAAAGAGTATGCAAAGTATATAACCGATCTGAAAGTTATCATCACTATGGTTCCCTCGACAAAAACCCAACAGAATTTTTACATTGGATTTTGGATTACTGTAGAAAATAAGCTCTGAGACCAACAAAAGTTTATGATTTTTTTTTTACAAATTTTGTTCATCTTTATCATCTTCAAAAATGACCACCACGCTTATGAATTTTGGAGCCTAAATACAGTCGGCAGAAGCAAAATGCTAAAGTATAAACAAACTACTTGCATGTTTTCAAAGTCATCTGTACACTTTCAAACAAACTCTGTGAAAGCAATCCTACCCAACGGACCAACAAACCAAACGATATCATAATTCATAACGGGAAATGTGTTATATAAAAAGCAGTAGTGTCTGATTCTGTGAGTGAGCACATTAGTTACCGTACTTAAAAAACAAAGAGCGCCTCTTCATCCTAAAATGTTGTGTAATTGCACTTCTCCATGCAAGAATGCTGTCCCGACGAACCTTGATTCCCACTCTGTTGCATTCATATATGGTCTCAACACAGTTAGCCTTCTAGACAGCGCTCGGATATCCAGAGAGAGCACGTTTGAATTTGCCGCAGTAATAATATGAATGTAGTACATAATTTAACCGTGGGAATGACGGCTACATTCGTATAGTGTTTGCGTGTGTCTCGACAGTTACAAATAAAGCCACAATAAGCTCATGGAGCTAACTTGTCAATCATTTTGATGGATGATGCTGAGAAAACTCTGACCAATAAGAGGACAGTTGTACTGGCATGTGACTTGCATAAACACATTTTGGTAAGCTTTGAAATGTTGCCTTGTGAAAGCGAACCGAACCAAGAATAAAATGAAACATTGTAACAAATTTAGTCCCTGTTGACTAATGATCCACAGGTGTGAAAACGCCCTTAGACACTTGTCAGCAACCACCTTTTTGAAGACAAGTAAAAGCTTTAAAAATCACAAGGGGGTAATACTGATGTATTTTACGTTGTAGAATAAAACGAGAAAATATCTTGAGCTTGTGTTAACCACAGACCTTATTTCAGGCATTTAACCAAAAACCCATTAAAAAAAAAAGCACATGGAAAAGGACGATGGAACCGGAAGTGCTAAAATGCTAAATCCTTTCTGTATTTTTCACAAAAATACATCATCCCTACAGTACTATATTAGAAATTAGAAGATGCATTCTATTTTGTGGTATTAGTTGGTTGTCTCACTTGGAATTTTTTCACCCTGTTTGAAAAAAAATGACAAAATTTGGTAGATTAATAATACAATTTCAAAATTGACTAATTTTAGCTCTTTATTCCCATCTTTTTAGGCATCCATCCTATTAATTGTGTACTGTAAATAATCAATCCTGTTGAAAGGATCTTAAACCGAACATACTTCTGAATGTCTGTTATACCCATAGAGTTCCAAATGTACTGCAGAAGAGGAAAGACCCTGGAAAACATCAAAGAAGAGAGGAGTTTCATTGATGAATGCACATATCCTCTATAGCAAATCCTCATGGGTCAGAGACAGAGCCCGCTAGCTAACAGTACACGTACACACACACACATACACACAACTTTTCCAGAAGAAACAACAGCTATCAGCAATCCGTGCGATTGAGAGCTGGAATATTCTCTCTGTGAGGGAGCTTTCACAATGATTGATCTTAATCATTAATTTGGCTCTTTTGTTCTGCCCTGCGGTGTGCCGCACGCAGCTCGCGTTACACTTTCCTGTGTGTAAGCACAGCTCAGCACCTGTGGGCGGCATGAACAGGTTTTACTGTGTGGGCCGCACTTGCCCTGTGTGCGTGTGTGTGATATAACGTCAGTGTTCATGCCAACCCAGGTACAGAGGAGAGAGCAGCGCAGTACGCTTCCAGAGACTAAGGTATAAGCTTACATTAAAACTTGAAATAATAATGGAGCTTTTTTTTACATTTCACTTTTAGCATGACAGGTTCCTGAGGTGTTTAACAATTTAAAATTGAAAAAATATCAGGCTGGAGCTGTAGGAGCTTGAGGATTGTTATATGAAAATGTCCGTACATGTTACTGTCAGGAAAAACTAATGCCTAGCGGGTAGCGCACATGCTTTGGCGCTTGGCACAGTGGTGCCTGCAGCAGGTGAATTGGTTTTGAGTCATTTTCCAATTTGTGAGATAAATATTATTTTGTTAAGGTTTTTTGGCATTGATTGAAAAAAAACAAAAAAAAAACACAGCTTGCCAACTGCACAACTGCCAATTGGTAGTGTTGAAAGTGGACTAAACTGTATTTACAGACCTCGGACTGAATGAACACGCTAATGCTCACTTACATACCTTTCAGCAAATGAGTTGAGATAATGTTACGTCACCTAATTAATAACCTAATCATGATAACAATCTTTACAATGCGTCTCCTTGACTTTTCAGATGTCTCAGTCCCATTTAAAATAAAACTACTATAAAAAATTATGCTAATAAAAAAGGAAAATACACAGTTTGTTTATTATGTGGTATGAACTGGAGTGTTAAATGTTGGTATATTAATTAAAGGGTTAGTTCACCCAAATATTAAATTTCTTTCACCCTCCGAGTATACTGAGCCCACGTTCAGACATAAAAACTGAAGCTCTGCAACAAAAATAGCGTAGCAGTATGACAGGGAACAGACAAATTTGTTGAATAAAGTCGTTATTTTTGTTTTGTTTTTGCGCACAAAAAGTATTCTCATCGCGTCATAATATTAAGGTTGAACCACTATAGTCGCGTCAACAGTTTTAACAATGTCTTTAGTACCTTTCTGGACCTCAAAAGGTGCAATGTCATTACTGCCTATGTGTGGATCAGATACCCTTGGATTTCATCAAAAATATCTTAATTTGTGTTCCGAAGACAAACGAAGGTCTTACGGGTTTGGGACGACATGAGGGTGAGTACTTAATGACAGAAATTTCATTTGTGGGTGAACTAACTAAAATGATATGCTAAATTCTAGCTGTTTATTAAAAATGACACTGCATGATATGTGACTTAATGAATTGAAATGTGGCTTTGAAATGTGAGACCATCTGGCAAATTAAGCAGTTGGACTGGAAAAGAAACCTAATTAGATAAAACGCTTCTGGATGTATATGAAGATAATCTAAGATCATTTAGTGAGCTGCGTAATTTCTTAACAACTGGCTCCACCAAACAGAAGTACAAAAATAATGTTTTCAGACACGTTTCCCCGCAAAACACACACACACACTTGTTGGGTTTTTGGGTTTTATGAGAGCTCTCGACATCCCCTTACCAAATCTATAGCATATCTATATCTAATGAGAACTGCGGGGTGAAATGGGGAGAATAGGCTTTAATATGTTTTATTCCTTTCTCTTGATTTTGGTATGAAATATGACCAGGACATGTTCTTGACAGAATTCCCTGAGTAGGAATAAGGGTTCTGCCATTTTTAATATTCAGAGCAAGAAGGTCAAGGCTTCAATCTATCAAAAATAACTATGCCCTGAAAATGTGATGATGATTCAGGTCTTTGATTCAGGAAATTATTCTGTACGAGACTATGTGACATGGAGTGCTGTGCATGTGAGGACAGTTACCATAAAACTTTTCATAGTTGTAACAGTATATATTATTTTTCATGAATTGCTCTTGTTCTGATCTGAATAATTCCTTGATAATTGTGTATCTTACAGTTTCTGAGGAGGATTGTTGTGGATCTGTCTCATGCCAAGAGAGTAACCGTGAACATTCCATCTTTGCTTTCTGGAAGGAAGGCAAAGTGAACATTCTTTAACAATCTCTTCAGTCTTTTATTCCATTCATCATCCATATATAATAATCTAGTCATATTCATTTATTCTTATTTGCTTATACTCTTCATATACATTTGTACTTTACATTTATATTTATATTTAACATATATTGGTTTTGTCTTGCTAAATGTCTGTAGTTGTAATAGGCATAATGCTGTAAAGGGTAATGTTTAAGTTTCATTATTATTTTCTGGTACCAGTGAGAGCTTCTCTCTGCTGGAGTGTCTGTATTATCTTCCAGGCTAGGTGATAAGGAGCCGCTGCCATGGACACTGTGTTATCAAGGGGGTGTTTTGATACTGTATGCTTTGAAACATCTCGCTCAACACTTGCGGTGGCTGTTAGATTTCTTCTCTGGCAGCACTCGTAATTATGGAAGCTTGTTTAGGAATGTTCACTTAACCTGTTTCCACAATATTTTTAATTAATGTGAAACAGTGCTGGCAGCACTGCAGTCTACAGTACATCTATCTATTTATAGGACAGAAGAAGTGTTTCCGTCTATCTTCATGACAGACAGATGTATGTCAATGAAAGCTAGTAACAGACAGTCAGTCAGCATAAGGCCTCACAGATGAAAAATAAAGGATTTTATGATTGAATCTCACAAAACTTGTCCAGGTCATATTTGAAAAATCTAAATCAAAAGAAAAAATAAGAAATGGTATTTCTCTCAAATAAAATAAAGCCTTCTTTTAGTAAGAATTTTGCACTCAATAATGTGTTCAAAAGTTTGGAGTCAGTAAGAGTTTGTTTTTTTTTCATGAAAGAAATTTTAAGATTTTAATTTTAAGAGATCATGTGTGAACAGGACCTTTTCAAAAATACTGGTAAATTGGTTCTGGCAAATTACCTGTAGGCCTATGAGAAGTTGTAACATTACCAGAAAATGACCGGTATGATGCTGTGTGTGAACAAAGAATGAAGACACTTTCAATGTCTTTAGAGAAAACAATGTCGTATTATGAATAATTGTCTGACAGACTGCAACTCAAGTCGAGGATTCCACAGGGAAAAGTGAAGGAAGAGGGGCATAGAGCCTATTTTCAGACGTATCTATCTACTGTAACTATACCTCATCAGACATGATTTTTCAGGAAAATTTTATTTGGGCACAGCAAAAAAGGGTCAAGTGACACCACTGCTTTTCACTGTTTTTCAATGTAAACATGCGCTAGAAGAATATCTGACCTTTGCGCCACGTGTCACGCTTGAGAACCTGCCTTCTTTTCCTGTTGTGTACTATAGTAACTGCAATACTATAGTAACTATTATGCGTCTGGTGTTTTTTTAAGAGCAAAATCGCTTTCTGTGTGATTACGCCTGTCACTCAGAAGAAAAAAAAAGATGTAGAAAATGGCTCAGCGTTTAAAGGTAATTTCCATCACAGA
>RJVU01057857.1:2388928-2452753 GCA_003731715.1 Anabarilius grahami | reverse complement strand
AGTAATTTTACGTTAAATTACCTGGATATTTTATTATTATCACAATTAACACAAAAAAATACTAAGCAGCACAACTGTTTTTAACTTTAATAATAATCAGAAATGTTTCTTGAGCAGAAAATCAGCATATTAGAATGATTTCTGAAGAATCATGTGACACTGAAGACTGGAGTAATGATGCTGAAAATTCAGCTTTGCATCACAGGAATAAATTACATTTTAAAATATGTTCAAATAGAAAACGTTATTTAAAATTGTAATAATATTTCAAAATAGTACTGTTTTTACTGTATTTTTAATCAAAGAAAAGCCTTGGTGAGCATAAGAGACTTAAAAAAATAAATCATACTGACCCAAAAATTTTGAACGGTAGTATATGTCCATTTAAAGGCAATTATTCATTATATGTGATTAATGCATATCATGCATATATGGCATAAATTGCAAGGTAAATGTTCCTGCACTACAGTAATGAGAATGATATTTTATCAATTCATCTAGTGAGCATTGAGGGGGAAGGTGTTCTGGACAGCTGCCCTGTCTCTCTCTTAGAGTCTGGCGTTGGGCCTTTTCCTGTCTGTATGCATGCATTCATACCCATCATGTGCCAAGATCAGCATTCAGGAGGATACTCGAGGCCTGCCACACCATCAGAGGGCTGCACGAGGTGAGAAGAAGCCAAGGCTGTCAGACCTGGGCCCCGTGCCTGAGCCCCTGCAGCCCTCTACAGCTGCCTCGACCAGTGCGTACTACCATCACAAACACTGTTCTGGTGTGACATCTCTCCTGCACGCTCACAGTCTGGCAACTTCTTGCTTACTGACATTTCATTTCTCAGACCTTCCTGATGTAACCGAATTACAGGAATCATTCACATTGTATCATTTACTCACCATCATGTCATTTCAATCCATTTGATATTCTGTCTGTGCTATTAAATCTCAAAGAAGAACAAAAAAGCACCATAAAAGTTTCATAAAAGGAGTTGACTTGTGCTCTATATTCCAAGTCTTCTGAAGTCATACAATAACTTGGAGTGAGAAACAGACTGAAATCTCATTATTATAGTCATTATTTTCTCCTCCAGTGAACTCTTAACCCTATTTGCTGCATAACAAAAACTACAGAGGTTTGATCATAAAACAAAGGCTTTAAATATCATCTTAATAGGGTGATATAGAGTGACAACTGATATTCATATGCATTTTATATACATGTAGTCTGCTATAGTGCTATAAAGATCTCACTGATTTACAAGCTATCAGCATTTCATCTTACTTTTTGGTCATATAAATATCAGCAACTGCACCAAGTTGCACATTTTTGCTCAGTTTGTGCCTCTGAATAAAACTGAAAAGAGTCATTGAAGTGAAGTGAAGTGAAGTGACATGTGGCCAAGTATGGTGACCCATACTCGGAATTTGTGCTCTGCATTTAACCCATCCAAGTGCACACACACAGCAGTGAACACACACACCGTGAACACACACCCGGAGCAGTGGGCAGCCATTGCTGCGGCGCCCGGGGAGCAGTTGGGGGTACGGTGCCTTGCTCAAGGGTCTCACCTCAGTCATGGTATTGAGGGTGGGGAGAGCGCTGGACATTCACTCCCCTCACCGACAATCCCTGCCGGACCTGAGATTCGAACCCATGACCTTTGGGTTACAAGTCCGACTCTCTATCCATTAGGCCACGACTGCCCCAATTGCCAAATCATTGAAAAGAGTCAACTCGAAAGAACAGTTTGTTCACAAATCTATTCTAATGAGCATATACCAAGAAGAGATAGGGTGGATGTCAAGATTTACATGATATCAGACTTCAGAAATCGTATGTACTACTTACATGATATGTATATAGTTTATTTTCACCCTTTTTGAAGCTTGCAAGTCCCCATTCATTGAAACTGCTTGGAAGTGACCAAAACAATACTTTAAAATGCTTTAATTTTGGTTGTTTTACGGATAGCTGTCAGCGCTGTTTCATCACTCGCAGGTTCTTTGAGACTCAAAAAAACAAAAAAATTATCTGTACGCCGAGTGGTTTTAGTCCCCTACATCTACATCAGCAGATATAATGAAGTTCTTTACTGAGGGATCAAGGCTGAGAGGTGTAGAAGTGTTGCTGATGGTACAGACCTGTTTTGTCCACACTATCCTTTTGTTTGCACTTCCCCTTGGTAACAGAAACGTCATCAACAGCAATGTCTCCCTCAAAGCCATTTCCACGGATACCTTCGAACACCACCTGACAAAGACAAGCGTGAATTAGACAGCAGTCTCATCCACTCAAAAGACACTCTCGTCCATTAAAACAGACATTTGTCAAGTTGCATTTCTTCCATTCACATCAAACACACACATTCAAAGACAAATAAATGGAATAAATAAACTGCATTTTCATTTGGGATGTCACAGTCAGGGAAGGTTCAAATTTACATGAACTGAACTCCAACATCAAATTATCTCAGTCCACACCAAAAACTTTTCTGAGAGAACACCCTAAGAACTGCAGATGTCTTGCTTTCAAATTTGAGTATAAATTTATGAATTGGCCACACCCCACACAAAGTTGAATAGGAATTCTGTTTGGAATGCCAGGAAGAATTTAATGAATTCTAATCCTAAACAAACAAACAAACAAAAACATCAACACAACAGAGGAATAATTTCATTTCAACAACAAGTTTTGTGACAAACATAAATAATTATTTATGTTTTGAACAATTATACATATTTACTCCCTTATATAGTAACTGTTTTGACATATTTATCCAAACTACTGTCAAAGCAATTAACATGGCAATATTCATATACTGTTTTCTACATACACTACACATATTTTCTACATACACATAGTACATACAGTATACTCGTCTGCACTTGTTCATCACGCAATTCATTATCTCTAGTTCTTTTTTTATTTTTTCCTGTTTATATAAATGTTTTAGCAATACTATGTACAATTTGTCATGCCAATAAAGCTCATTCGAATTAATAAATGTTTTAAATTGTCTCTCTCTCTCTCTCTCTCTCCATATGCTGTGTGCATAATATTATTAAGGACTATACTTCATTGAAACTACATTCGTAAATACAAATTACAATTCTGCAGCTTGTCTCAACTCAAAATCAGAAACAGAACTGGAATTTAACACTATGGGGTTGCCGAATGCGGCAGGCATTTTTTCTGATAACAGCGAAAATAACACTCTAAAAAATGCTGGGTTAAAAAAACCCAAGCTGGGTAAAATATGGACAAACCCAGCAGGTTGGGTTAAAAGGCACCTATTATGCCCNTTTAAATTGTCTCTCTCTCTCTCTCTCTCTCCATATGCTGTGTGCATAATATTATTAAGGACTATACTTCATTGAAACTACATTCGTAAATACAAATTACAATTCTGCAGCTTGTCTCAACTCAAAATCAGAAACAGAACTGGAATTTAACACTATGGGGTTGCCGAATGCGGCAGGCATTTTTTCTGATAACAGCGAAAATAACTTAAAATACTCCATTATTGATAAGATAAGAGTAAGTCATCATTTAAAACTGTAAAGGGTATATTTTTATTCATGTACACTCATAATAACAACAAAACACTGTGCTTTTGTAAAATAGAGAAAACAAACCAGGTGAGCTTTCTGTCGTCTCAGTCTCAATTAATTTCTTTCTGAAAAGCCATTCACAATATAATTCTGAAGCATTTTTGCACTACACAGGACATTGAAAAAAAGAAAAATCACAAAATACTGTAACAGTGTAGTATATAAAACTTAAATATTTGTAACTTATTAAAGAATTGCATATTGGCCTATACAATCATAATAATAAGGTTCCTCCCACATGATTTGCTGGTGTTTATTTCCACCCCTCGTAACCTGCGTTTGACTGACAGCTTAATTACAGCAGCTCTGAAGCTCACTGCAGAGACCTAATCAGATCCATGTCAGATCCACGTTCAGTCTGACTGGAGTTTACAGAATTACCCCCTCCCNCACACACACACACACACACACACACACACACACACACACACACAAGGACACACACACACAGCAACACCTCCAGGTGGTAGACTAACGCACAAGTAATTGAAATGTATAAATGAGCAAAAGTGAACAGAGCGATTCAATACATTTATTCCACCTATAGCCCTATTACGCCCCGCGTCTAGGGGAAATCGAAAACTCCAAGCGGGCATAATAAAGGAACAAAGTGGTGGTAGTGGAATCCAAGTTTCAAATCACTCCGGTCGATAATCAAACAAATGCACAAAGCTAATTAAGAATTATGATTAAGTTTATTAAAGATAAATATAACAAGTGAAAGAGAGCATCTCTTCGGGGTGTCCAAAGGCCAAAACAACAAACAAAACAACTCTAGAAAGAAAAAGAGGAAGGGGTTAAATAACCTAAGTGAATATAGAAATAAAATACATTTACCTTCCCTAACTTCCTAACGCAAAACAAAATACAAACCAAGATATCAAAATAGATAGGCAGGACACCCCTACGCTCCACGTTCTTAAAGAGTAACTTTATAAACAATAGAACATGGTCAACAGGTTGTTCAGAAGGCACACTTTCACTAGAAGGTAGCAAAGTTTGATCATCGGCCGGAGGAGGGATCCAGGAGCTCCCAACCCAAACGCAGCCGAACCAACAATGAGCTCCATGTTGAACGCCCACAGCGTCCTTATAAAGACCACGCCTCTTCTGAACCGCCAATAGAGAGAGGAAATCATCATTGGACAACCTATTAGAGCACAGACAGAGCAAAAAGGAAAAACACATACCAAATACAAGAACGCAGGTCGTAACACTCCCACACCCAATGAATCTACGTATTGTAGATTTACTCAAAACTGAACGACCGCGATAGTGCATCAGCAAGCACATTATCCTTGCCTTTTTTGTAACGAATTTCCAGGTTAAAATCCTGGACAAAAAGTGACCATCGCATAATGCGTTGATTAGAGTTCTTCATACGGGACAAGAAGATTAATAGATTCAAACTTTTTCTTAAGGAATATCACACAATTACATAAAAAATTGCAACAACAAAAAAATTTGTATTGCACGTTTTCGGAAATGTTATGTTCAAATATGTGAATGAGGCATTATCTAATTAAATATGCACTAATTTGCATACATTTCCAGAACAAAAATCTGAATATTGGATAAAGTCAGGTTCAAAATTCTTGTTTAATTTTTTTTGACATATTAAAGTCAAAGGTTTTTACAGAGGGGATTTTGGATATCTATTTTTATCACTCCATAAATCAGAAAATACTGCCAACAGTCAGAAAAAAAAAAAATGTTCACAGTTTTTTTTAGGAATAAAATTTATAAAAATCAGGCAAATTATATATCAACAAATCCCTCTGTAAAAACCTTCAGAATAGATAGGAATAAAACTGTAAAGTCTGGTGTATGTGAGTTCTGCTGGAGTGGAGATTTCTGACTCAGAGCAGGAGAAAAAACTCATTTTGAGAAAACAGCCTTTAAAAATATTTACTGTAATTGAAATCTACAGACGCAAATAGATAAAGTGCTATAAAATATACACTTAAAAGTTTATTTTGGATGTTTTCTTTCCACCAGTCCAAAAAAAAAAACACTTTATGAAAAGCCAAAAAGTGCAAAATCTCAAAATTGACAGGTGTATGAAAAAACAGTGTTTTTGCCGGTAGTGTCCCCCGTTAAAATATTAATTAAATTGTTCATGTTTTATGGCTTCATTTGATTAACACTGTTTCTGATGATACATTTGTATTAAGTCATGAATCCAGAAAAATTTAAACAGACAACACAGAATTTCTGAAAAAAAAAAAAAAAAAACATTTCACAAGGTCTGATTATTGAATTTTTTTTAATAAATAATAAATTGTTCATCTTTGGACATGGTTTTTGATCAATACACTTAATTAAACCATTACAACGAAAAATTTAAATATATAAGGGCCTATTTTTTGTTAGACACTTTCAATAAATAGTTGTTAAAGTGTTGTTGATTTCAAATAATTAGATGTTATTTGATTACTAAAATTTTATTTAACCATTAAAACGGAATCCAGAAAACTTTAAATGAAAAAAAAAATCGGAAAAATTTAACCGTAAGAATGGAATTTGGGAAAAGATAAAATGGAATTTTGGACCAAAAAAATTAAACATTTTATGAAGCCTTAGTATAATTTTTTTTTTGCACTTCAGCTGAAATGTAGCCAGAGTTACTTATTTCCAATGAGCCTGAGTTGTTTTTTTTGTTTGTTTTTTTTACTCTAGAACACACATGTACCAGCCTAAAAAATAGACTTTATCGGTTCACATACTTGACCCCAGGTGAAGAAAGCACACTTTGCTTAGTGCACACACTCTTGACCCCTGNGGACCAAAAAAATAAAACATTTTATGAAGCCTTAGTATAATTTTTTTTTTGCACTTCAGCTGAAATGTAGCCAGAGTTACTTATTTCCAATGAGCCTGAGTTGTTTTTTTTGTTTGTTTTTTTTACTCTAGAACACACATGTACCAGCCTAAAAAATAGACTTTATCGGTTCACATACTTGACCCCAGGTGAAGAAAGCACACTTTGCTTAGTGCACACACTCTTGACCCCTGTGCGTTCATCAACACAACACACAGACACACCTGCAGCATCACCCCGGGCTCCTGCTATGCCCAAATGAACGAGTGGCTCCTTTGAATAAATAACGGAGGCTGAACAGGATCAAGGAATGCGGGCAGATAGGTAATTTGATTTGTCTTGTGTGTGTCTCTCTATCTGTGCTAATTGGCTGCGTGGCCACTGTGGACACCAGGTGACAAGACATCATTAGGGCAATGTCAAGCAGTGCTCCATGAGCACTCCTGCTCACCTAAATATATTCATGCATTACTAGCACCCACCCTCAAACACACACACACACACACACACACACACATGCACACACACGCTCATACAAATACTTTTCACTTGCAGTACACCTCTGGAATCACAAGGTCATGCATAAAACACGATCATAAGGCACTCACAAAAACACGCACAACATGCACAAAGAGATCTCGCCACAGACGGCTGTAGCAGTAATTGGTAGGTGAGGCGATCTGTGTGTTTTCTCTCTGTTCGTTAATGCAAATGGCTTCGTCTAACGGGCAGAGCACAGTTGACTTTAGTGGGTTGAGCTCATTAAGGGTGTGACAGACCATTCACCTCTCACACATGAGCTCAGATGCCAGCAGAGACAGAGAGAAACAATTATGTGTGCCATCTGAGAGGCGTAGGCATACAGACGCCTCTCCAGTTCTGTGTTCATTAGATTGTGTGAGGAAAGAGAAGAGCAGGAGAGATGGAGGTGAAGAATAACTTAAAGAAGCAGTTCAGCCAAATTCTGTCGTTATATGTTTTGTGGAGCGTAAAAAGTGTATTGATACTGCTCTTTTCAGTGCAGAGGCTGTCAAAAAGCACCAGAAATATTAAGTTTTTTTATCCATTAACAACAGAAAAAAAACTTTAAGATTTTGCTGGAAGAACTGTTCAAAATACTTTTATTCATTGAGGATGCATTAAAGTGATTAAAAGTGAAAGTGAAGACTTTTAGATTGTTACAAATAATTTCTATTTGAAAAACAAATGTTCTTTTGATCATTTTACTTATAAAAAAAAATTCTAATAAAAAAGAATCACGGTTTTCACAAAAATATTAAGCAGCACAACTGTTTTTAACGCTGATAATTATAAGAAATGTTTCTTGAGACTGGAGTAATGATGTGACTATCTCACAATTATGGCTTTTTTTTCTCGCAATTGCAAGTTTACATCTTACAATTCTGACTTATTTTTCCTCAAAATTGCGATTAAACTCCTCAGAATTAGACTTTATAACTCACAATTGCAACTCACAATTCTGACTTTTTTCTCAGAATTGCGAGATATAAAGTGGCAATTGCGAGAAAAAAAGTTAGAATTGCGAGATATAAAGTTCCAGTAGCAAGAAAAAAGTAAGAATTGTGAGATAAAAAGTCGCATAAATTATTTTATTCTGTGGCGGAAACAAGCTTCCATAGAAAACAGCTATTTTAAGTTGTAAACTTATGATATAAGATATGAAGATATGATGTGAAAATGATGCCAGTCCAAAGGAAAATTTTAATTTTAATTTTTTAGTCTCAGATTTTTCCAAACAGAAATGCAAATAGACATCAATGAGACAATCATTGCCATATAGAAGACAATTTTTTGACAGAATTATTGACAAGACATATTTGAGTGCAGCTCTGGACTACAACGACTACAACGCTCACCAGCGCAGTAGTTTTGCAAATACAGTACAAGAAATCTCGATGGAGGTGGGTAATTTTCGAAATTGTCTTATAAAGTCATAATATATACATTGTTTCTGAATTATCGTAAAGCATTTTGTCACTCTCGTGTGAACGTGTACATGAGGCGAGATTGTGTCGGGTCGGTGCAGCTCAACTTGCAAGTGCTGTTTTCTGGCATAGACGTGCCAGAGGGGGTTAGTGCACGCCTCAAACACACCACTACAAGTCAATTAACCATCGTAAGGACTTAGAAAACTATTTATGAAGGAAGAAAAAGTTACTTAGTTCTGCTTTAAAAGAAACAACTGAAATATTAACTTTTTTTCTTTCCAATAGGAAAATTTACATTTTTGGGTGATCTACTTCACTGAAAGTGGAAAAAAGGAACAGAACGTTCCAGAACATTTGTTGAAGGCTGTGATTTTGCTGTAATGGAGACTCGTAGACCAGTGAATTTCATCAACCAATCACTATAGAGAGAAGCGCTAGCAGAGAGGCAAGAGGTGAAAGTATGGGAAATTTCGAGTACACAGAGAGGAGAGGTTAATGGATAACAAACACGACAAAGAGCTGAGAGCATTAGCGGAGAAACCAGCGAGTGAAAAAGAGGATAAAGAGAAAAGAAGAGATGATGAGGAATGAGCTTAAAGGGCTATGTGAAAATGGATCAGTGCTTTTCTCTGCTCTTCTCTCAATCTTTTCAGAAAATCATAATTAAGCAAAGCTAATTACCAGCCCTCCCTCGCTCCCTGAACTCTTCCTTTGTAAAGCTCCTGCGCTTTTGTCATCATCTTGTTTCCCTGCTGGCATCTTTCACACGGACGTACAAAACGGCTCTGCCTGCAGTGACCTTTTCCATTAATATATGGAAAAAGGACTTTAGAGATGTGTAAAGATAAACTGTAAACTTAAGTCTGGATTTTGACATTTTCTGAAAAAAATCATAGTTGTGTTTGCCCGTGCAAAAGTCACTACCAAGATGCTAGTGTTGTGGATGGTTTTTAGTACATAGCTATTGCAGTTGCTAGGGCATTCTGGATGGTTGCTAGGTGGTTCCCTAATGCATGGTCCAAGTATAAAGAGCCCGCCTTCAAGTCTCTATGATATTCTGGTCTCTAGATATGGCTCAGGTTCCACCTATTTAAGGAATTAATACTTTTATTCAGAAAAAGCTACACACTCCAATTAGTGTTAGAAGAACTGTTGCCAATCGTATAACATGCTAGAAACATAATAATCATAAAAGACTCTTTTAAGCATTTGCCTATTTAAATCCAAACAGCAACTTTTTTTGGCCAGGCAGTGTATATTAAAATAGAAAATATTTATTTTAAATTGTAATAATATTTCCTAATATTACTCTTTTTAACTGTATTTTTAATCAAATAAATGCAGCTTTGGTGAGCATAGGAGACTTAAAAAAAATTTGAGACCCCAAACTTTTGAACGGTAGAGTAAGTCTATGAGTTTTTTGTCTGTTTTATGCTCCTCTAGATGAAAATTATAGGTTCAGTCACTTAGAAAAGTAATATCACACCTCTCCTCAATAAGTCTCAATATCATGTCTGACACACAAATGGTTAGTGTTAGTAAACTAATGTCTGTTCTTGGTGCCAGAAACCTCGACTGGCTTGAGTGGACTTAAAGTGAAAAAAAAAAAAAAAATGCTACGGAACGGCAGGATATAAAATTTAAAATGTATTTAAACTACAGATAAACTGTATTCTACTGAGACTGTGGTAGTAAGCGTTTATAGTTGTGTTAAACAACCCAATACCAGGCAGGTGGCATTTAAGAGCTCTATAAAAGAGAACAGCTACACTGGGCATTTACACGTACAACGCCAACTGGTCTTAACTACCGTTTGAAGCCATGTCATGAATGGGGAGCAATCAAACATACACCAGAGGAGCACAAAGCCGTTGTACCTTTAACATTGCCAGACTTCATGAATGTAAGAATACACATACAAAAAACAGAGATTGTCTTGCCTTGAATTTCCAATATGCTAATCAATCGGCGTTAGTCCTACAGTGAAGGGTGAAGGGTTTAAAACTATCTGAAAAAGACTTTTGAGATTGGACACATTTTTTATAAAAAGGTGGGGTAATGTAATAATCATCAGAGCTTCTCTTACAGTCACATCAAATTTAGCCATGGCAGTAATCTTCCAGAATTTAAACAGACTGTACGTTCCCATGCCGTTAAAGATTAGAGCGTCTTTTATCTTCTATAAAATAGAATGAAAAAGTAAAGAGATCCCATGTGTAAAATTCTTTGAATCTTCTCTCAGAGGCCCAAATCCAGCCTGTCAGCCACATAACTGTCGTTGAACTTTAAGCATATGAAGCCATCAAAAAAAAAAAAAAAACACGGTTAGGATAATGTTTTTAATAGAGATGCACCGATACCACTTTTTTCAGAATGAGGCCGATACTGTTACTTTCATTTTTGGTATTTGCCGATATCAAGTACCGATACATGTATATTCATTAGGGCCCAAGCACCAATGGTGTGAGGACCCTATTGTAATTGCTCGGTCAATTCTTCTTCTTCTCAGAAATGAATCGCATTTTTGAGGGCCTAAACATGCTCGAAAACTCATGAAACTTTGCACACACGTCAGAAAAGGTAAAAATGTACGTCTCATATGGGTTTCAGATTTAGGTGTGACAAAATGGCTTGATAACGCCACCTACAAAATTTCAATTAAGCGCCTTTCACGATACGTTTCAAGTACAAGTATGAAATTCAGTAGACTCATGCAATAGCCTAATACCTACAAAAAGTCCCGGGTGCAAAATCTGAAAACCCAACAGCAAATGAGATATTTTGAATTTTCTCTGCAAAATGTTTGCAGTTTTTGCCATTTCAAGATGTTGTACTTTAGCAAACTCCTCCTAGAGCTTTTTAATGAGTACGAATATGAGTACACAAACGCAGTATTGGGCCCGATACTGATACTTGTATCGGTGCATCCCTACTTTTTAGTGGTTGCTCTAAGTGCTTTTTATATTGAAAAGAGGGTTGCACATAGATGTTTTGACATTGCTATGCCTTTATGTAAGGCTTACTGAACTACAATTAAAATAATTATATAATTTTAAAATTAATTATAATATTAAATAGTAAAATTTATATATTAAATATTATATAGTACATTTGAAATGTTTAGAATTATATTTGACAATTATATGTAAAAATTATTCAGTGTACAATGAACTGAATGTGTATGTATGTGTGTGTACAGTGGCAAGAAAAAGTATGTGAACCACTTGCAGAATCTGTGAAAATGTGAATAATTTTAATGAAATAGGAGAGATAATACAAAATGCATGTTATTTTTTGTTTAGTACTGTCCTGAGTAAGATATTTTACATAAAAGATGTTTGCATTTAGTTCACAAGACAAAACAATAGCTGAATTTATTAAAATAACCCCATTCAAAAGTATGTAAACCATTGGTTCTCAATACTGTGTTTGGTTACCTGGATGATCTACGACTGTTTTTTTGTTTTGTGATGGTTCTTCATGAGTCTCTTGTCTGTCCTGAGCAGTTAAACTGAGCTCTGTTCTTCAGAAAAATCCTCCAGGTCCTGCAGATTCATCAGTTTTCAAGCATTTTTGCATATTTGAACCCTTTCCAGCAGTGACTGAATGATTTTGAGATCTGTCTTTTCACACTGAAGACAATTGAGGGACTCAAACACAACTATTAAAAAAGGTTCAAACATTCCCTGATGCTCCACAACGAAACACAACACATTAAAAATCGGGGTGTGAAAACTTTTGAACAGGATGAAGATGTCACAATTTTTCTTATTTTGTTTAAATATCATTGTTTTTCATTAGGTACTGCCCTTCGGAAGCAACAGAAGATACTTGCATGTTTCCCAGAAAAAAAATTAAGTTCAATTTACCTTGATAGTTGAATTCAAAAGTTTTCACCCCCCGATTCTTAATGCATCGTGTTTCCTTCTGGAGCATCAGTGAACGTTTTAACCTTTTTTAATAGTTGAGTTTGAGTCCCTCAATTGTCTTCAGTGTGAAAAGACGGATCTCAAAATCATAGTCACTGCTGGAAAGGGTTCAAATATGCAAAAATGCTTAAATGAAGAATCTGCAGGACATGGAAGATTTTTCTGAAGAACAGAGTTCAGTTTAACTGCTCAGAACAAACAAGAGACTCATGAAGAACCATCACAAAACAAAAAAAAACAGTTGTGGATCATCCAGGTAACCAAACACAGTATTGAGAATCAATGGTTCACATACTTATGAATGGGGTCATTTTAATAAATTCAGCTATTTTTTTGTCTTGTGAACTAAATGCAAACATATTTTATGTAAAATATCTTACTCAGGACAGTACTAAACAAAAAATAACATGCATTTTGTATGATCCCTCTTATTTTATTAAAATAATTCTCATTTTCACAGATTCTGCAAGGGGTTCACATACTTTTTCTTGCCACTGTATATATATATATATATTAGAGCTGCACGATTAATCATATCGCAATCGCAATCGCGATGTCAAGCTTGTGCGATTATATGACGCAAAATGCTGCGATTTTATGAAATAAAATAATAATAATTTAATAAATAAATAAATACATGTGTGGACACGGCAACCCATTTTCTGAGAGCTGTTTGCCCATTTTATACACCGCTAATAAAAAGAAGAGCAGTCAGTTTCAGTTTAGGCAGTGGCACGTGTGGCGCGCATGGTCATGTCACGACTTTTCCCGGTGTGCAGCGCAGAGAACGCGTAAAGATGGACGCGGAGCAAAGGGGTCCTCAATGCACTTGGATGGACACATACACGCATTATGTCAATCAAAATACCCCTCTCGGCAAGTATTCTCGTAAACACATTCGGTTATGTCTTAATTGAACGAGGTGAGAATTCGGATGTGTATCTGTCGGATGTGAACGTGCATAGGGTCTTACTCTTAAAGTGACAGCAACCTATAAATACCTGCTGTTGTCTGTCATGTAAATCAAACAACAAAACACAGCTTTAACAAAGATTAATCTATATTAAATTTATACAGTGAACAGTGTCATTTTACATTTAATTATTACATTTCTGTGCTTGAAAATTAATACTACAGTTAGACCTTATACTTTATTTGTAACTTTATGTATATTCATCTATGCTTGTTGTGATTGGTGTACAGTATTTGTTCTTTTTACAGTCTGTTCACTTGCCTTTAATAATGTATTACTTAGGCTAGTAGTTTATGC
This sequence comes from Anabarilius grahami, assembly GCA_003731715.1. Classification (NCBI taxonomy): domain Eukaryota; kingdom Metazoa; phylum Chordata; class Actinopteri; order Cypriniformes; family Xenocyprididae; genus Anabarilius; species Anabarilius grahami. The sequence continues at coordinate 2,439,176 of RJVU01057857.1, read as the reverse complement.
TGTGGTATCAGAATAGTTTAAGTAGGCTAAGTAATAAATGCAAAGTTAAGTTGCCCCCTATCCAAATTTTTTTTTGTGCTGATCCGAAAAATGATCCGATCCGTGACGTCATAACCATGATGTGATCCGAACCGTGAGTTTTGCGATCCATTGAACCACTACAGATTAGTAAAGAAACAAACATCTTAAATGGGATTATAACAAGTTTGCAGTAATGCAAAAATGTTATTTAATTTTGTAAAAATATTTTAATTTGAAAACGCTGTGCATTTGTTTGTTTTTTTTGCTATTTTGAGTTGAGAAATACACATTTCAGCATTATCAGTAATCTGTGTGTGCATTTTCATTGAGAACCAAGCAAGATGACTCATGATACTATTTGTTTAGTATATCGCTATCGCATATCGCAATCGCAATATTGACCTCAATAATCGCAATATGACATTTTCCCCAAATCGTGCAGCCCTAATATATATATATATATATATATTAATTAAGAACCTGTTCTCAATTCCCAACCTTGTTTAGCAACATCTCTCAGAGCTCTTCTAATGCTGTGAGGTCCATTAGATCTCTGTTAAAACCCCTCGACTATCAATACCGCTCAGTTTAACCTCAAACAAGCTGCACATGTAATGGATTCACACAGTCGAGTAAAGCTATTGGATAAAGTAACGCTGTTGTGATTCTTCTTGATCCATCAGGCTTAGCGATGGGTGAGACGTCTCATGCAACGATGCAAAGACACACTTCCTTTTTCTCTGAGATTCTGTGGGAAAATGATACTAATTCATTTCAGCAAGCCTCCGCAGTCACTCAATCTACCCGGCAAGAGTCAATGGAGGAACAAAGAGGAGATGAGGAGAGAGCAAACAAACAGACAGCAGAGAAACACGGCTGTCTGACAGACTTGTCAACTCCTACTGTCCAGGAACGCCTGGATTGGTCTTTAGTATCGATTGATGGAGGCCAAATAAGGTCTGGGTGAAAAACAGAGGAGAGGTGAGGATTCTATTTACCTCTTCAAGTGTCAAATACACTGCATTACTGAGTGAAATGAAAAAGCAGAGAGAGACACTAAAAAGGGCTTTTCAAAATAACTGAAGAAAAAGAAGAAAAATATCAGTTAACAGTTTTTCCCATTCAGACAGCTAGCGAAAAGTGAGAGGTGAGGACAAATTTGGCCAATATAAAATAAAAAATTTTCCTTTTTTTGTGAATTTGTGACTTTACATTTTAATTAAAGACACATGGTTTTTAATTAAGATAACCTACACCGACAAAATGTGCAAAGTAAGAATGGAAATATAAATTAACAAAGATTCATCAGTCACTTTAAATGTTTTCATAATTTTCAACAAAATTGAATAATTTTCTACACCTATGAATCCCCACTATAATCCACAAGGGTAAGGCAAAACAATATCAATAAATAACAGCACAGCCTATATTTCCTGATCCAATTAAATCCCAAAGGATAAACTCAAGTCCTGTCCTACATTGTTCCCCACAGAATATTCAGTTTCACAAATTTGTCACATTATAGAAGTCAAATGCTTTGCAAATGCAGTTTCTTGTTGTCTTTAAGCAGTAGTGTAGAAAGAATGAGGGTAGCTCAACGAGTCATTAAAATAGTCTGACAGGACCAATGAGCCCAAGCTTAAGTGTGTCCCATTTACCTGTAAACTCTCTTTTTTTCCCTGAATTATCTGTCTTCATTTTCTTCCCTATTGCATGTGGTGTTCATCTTTTTCTGCCCTTCTCTCTCAGTTTTCTTCAACTGTATAAATCTTCCCTTTTTCAGCCCTGCTCTTCAACTCTTTCAATTTGTCATTTTCTCCCGCCAGCACCTTTTCTCCTCAGTGATGTGCCCTAAAACGTCTCCTGGTTTTGCAGCTGTTGTGCTGAGAGCTCAACTCAGCAGAAACGCAGGTCCAGAGGAGAGTGGTAGAGCACGACTCAGCGCTTCCTCAATCATCTCTCCATAGACCCTCTAATTGCACACAAACACTGACACACATATAGATATATCACACCTGCCAACTAGGACTGCATGAAATAAGTAAAAAAATTAAATATATATATATACTAAAACTCTTTAAAGTGATTGACTCAATGACAGTTTGAAGTAACTCAGGGGATGAATCAAACATACAATTTCTAAAAGTTCCAAAAAGTTCCAAATATATATATAGTAAATATTTCATATATCTTCCAGCCCTGAAACCCGTCCACATGTATGCTACAGAAAACACACACACACTTTCCAAGTTTTAGGTACTCCTCATAGACATGTTTTTTTATACTGTACAAACTGTATGTTCTAACCCTACACCATCACAGAAAACAAAAAACATAATTTAGTATTATTTAAAAGCTGTTTTCCTCATGGGGACCAAAACATTTCCCCACAAGGTCAAAGATTTCTGGTATTGCCACCCTTGTTGGACATTTTGTCCCCATAATGTATGGTTAACCAAGACCACACACACACACAGAGAGAGAGAGAGAGAGAGAGAGATCAGGAGAAAACACACTTGCACACAGACATTGAAACTCTCATGCCCACACCTGCACATATACACGGTCATACCTGGAATGGTCCGCTGGGATAGATCTCAGCATCTGCCTTCCTCCATTCAGGCCCCTGGTGTCCGGAAAGGGTCCAGACAGCAGAATCCACAGTGGCGATGCTCTTCACCCTCATCAGAACATTGAGCGTGCCTGCAGACACACAAAACACCGCAAAGTTTAGAGGAACTGTGACCTGCACTTTCCCTGGGCTGTGCGAGCACTTCTGGTTTTGGACTTTAGACCATGGGCATTAAGTTTAGTCCCCTTTGCAGGTTAGACTGCCCGTAATGTTGCAAATTTATGCATAATAACTTCATGATGACAAATGAGACACAGCATCTCTGAAGTCAAAGTCTTATTCTACACATTCACTCAAAAATCACAACACTGAAAACAGTAGATCAGTTATTTAAGAAACTGCATAATCCCAATCAATCAGACTGGACCTTGCAATCATGAGATGTTCTTGCTATTTTTCAAGGCAATAAATTATTACTTACAAACAAACAATCAGGAGAAACTCAGGGTTTGACACAAATTATGGATAGAGCATTGCTTCTGCTCTAATAAGACCCCAATGACCCGTCTGCTGTCAGCATTTCTCTGAGGCATTGCACAAACTCTGATTATACTCCCGTGACAAACATAAGATCAAATACATGACCATTGATTATCTAACATGACCAAGTCTTACCACCGCAACAGGATGCACTGGCATGGTTTAAAATATGCAAATAAAAATAATGCAATACTGTAAAATACATGATTACGTGACTTATTTGAAATATAGTAAATAAAAGTCAGCAGTTATAAAAATTGTTACAAATGTAAAACATTATTTTTTAAAGTGCAATCAAATCAAAATTACGCTATTTTAAAGGTTCCTAATTTTTGTTTTGTAGGTCTCCTACAATAGGTTTACATGCATCCAAGGCCAAAAAACACTTTAATATTGTCATAATATACATTGCACATCACCTCATTTCTTCAAGTCTGAAAACTATTTTTTCAAACATTCAGTCTCTCTAAATCCCTCCTACTGTTGTGATTGGTCTACCGCTTACAGTACACGTCGGAAATGAAACGCCTATTACCATATCTGAATCTCAGCTCCAGAGGCTTCCTCAGCGCTTCATTCACAGTGATACAAACAGTAACATTGGCGTCGGTTTTACTGTATCAATTCAAGCCAGAATCCTCATCCTTTTGAAGTGCATCCAAAGTGGATTCACAGCACAGAAAACATCTTCTCGACATGTTGATATCATGAACCAAACTTTTCCAGGTGACAACTACAGTGTTTAGGCAGTCAATGAAGACCATAGGCTGGCAGTACGAAAATTTGTTACAAACCTATGTAGGTTTGTAACAGGAAGTGAGACTGGAATTGCTGACGACTCATTTCGTCAGTTCAGAAACAATTCTGTCTTTTAGGAGACAATAACTTTATTTGTCGTGCACTTTGATTTTTAAAACTTTGCACTCACAAACAGCTGTATTACACACTGCATGAAAGTTAATATTTAAAAAAAAGCATAATAAGGGCACTTTAAATATTCTGCTGCTGAAAAGTGTATTTTTTACTTTTATTTTTGAGCTTTAGAAGTTCTATATTTTTGAAGTTATATGTTTAAGCATGTGTTTTCAACAACCTGTTATATGTTAAATTATGTTACAAATTAAAACACTGAATAATGCTGAAACTCATTTGTCCATGCAAATTTCTTTTACCATTAACCATAGGCAACACTTCATAATACATTTGATTAACATTCACAAAATTACATAATGCTCATCAGATCATTAAAAGTGCAGCGCTGCTCAAAGTCACCACTAAAATTGCTTGTCTGGAGAACCAGGATATGACATCCTGATAAATGTATTTATACTTATCAGACAGTCTGTGAACACATTAAATGTAGCGCTTCGTAGACAACAAAGCAGCGACATCTTAAACACACTGAGATAATGTGCTTTAAAGTGCTTATTATGAATGTCAATACTGAAATCTCATTCACAGACATTAAACACAAACTCTCTCTCACACACACACACACGGATGATTGAAGGCAGTGAGGCCAAGTGGCACCTTTATGACTCATGCATTAAATTATTACTCTGACTTTGTGCTTAAGGGAAACCAATATATAATTCAGTTGCACTTTGGAACAGAAAGAGAGAGAGAACAAACTTTTGTAGTGCCTCAAATGAAGCTCTCGCTCTGAACGTTAAAACATACACACATATTCACTAATGTTTCTAAACTTTCAACCGACAGTCTATACGCTGCTCATGACATGCACACATAGAAGATAAAAGCAGACAGGTCCAGACAACCAGGCAGGCTTCACATCGTTACTTATTCAGCGACAGCAGATATAAATTAATAACACAGTGGAGAAGTGGCACACAGAAACATTAACAAAGCAAACAGATGGTACTGTGACAAAGTGTCCCACTCAAAGTACAAACCGCATCCTAATAAACTCATCTAAAGCTGTCTGAACAATATCAGCAGATACTGACCACAAATACATCAATCCAGACACAGTTACATAAATATTTACGGTATAGAGCCTTAGGGCTTGTTCACACAGAACCCGTTTTTGCTGTTAAAGATGTGAGATGCATTTTTTAAAAGTTGAACTTCTTTTAACTTGAGTGACACATTTTTAAAACGCCATGTCATGCACAAGACGCTGCAAAAGACACGAGCGTAATGGTTAAAGATGTCCATCCAGTGGTTACATTGGAAAACAATGGAAAAGTAGCACAGTGGAATGGAACAACACGTTCTGTGTGAACGGTCCCATACACATCTAATTCTCTATTGAAGCTGATGTTTCTTTCAATGATAACTTTCTAATATCTCGGCTTAAATGTAAGACACCTGTAGTACTGTATGACATTGTGGCATTTTCAACGTTTGCATGCCCTGATGTGTCATTGGCTCGACCAATGCCATGAATTTAGGGCGGCACTACCTGGACCAAATAATGGCACCCAAAAACTATGTACACCACCCTTCAAAAGTTTGGGGCTGGTAAGATTTTTTAATGTTTTGGAAAGAAGCTGCTGCATTTATTTGATCAAAACTACAGTAAAACAGTAATATTGTGAAATATTATTCATTGAAAATAACTGTTTTCTATTTTAATATATTTTTTAAATTAAAATACATAGTATAGTATAAATTATAGTAATGTATTCCTGTGATGGTAAAGCTGAATTTTCGGCAACATTACTCCAGTCTTCAGTGTCACGTGATCCTTCAGAAATCATTTTAATATGCTAATTTGGTGTTCAAGAAACATTTCTGATCATTATCAATGATGAAAACAGTTGTGCTGCTTAATTTTTTTATGGAAACTGTGACACATTTTTTTTTAAGATTATTTGATGACTAGAAAGTTCAAAAGAACAGCATTTATTTGAAATAGATTTAAACTTTTGAACAGTAGTGTATTTTTTGTAGCACTTTTCACAATCTGAAACTGGTTCAGAAAACCAGTGCATTAATGGCATTAATTACCTATTTACATTTATTCATTTAGCAGACAATTCCATGTGAAAGAGGAAGCGTTTTGAGGTCTTGTAACAATGTCAACTTTTCAACTTTAAGCTCAAACACTCTTTTTGGTAGCAATATGAATGGTTAATTTTAAGATAGAAAGCAATTTAAATTTTACAAGGTCATACATCTGAATAATGACATTATAATATTGAACCTCAAACAAAAAAGTACAATGGTATAACCATGTTTTTGACACCATGTGTATAATCTGAAGTAATCATTCCGTACCAAGGTATACTGCACCATGCTATTACTACCCATCTGTATGTTGTAGCACCACTTTTTTTTTAAATATATTTATTTATTTATTCATTTTGAAAGGGAAAGTCACAATAGTAAAGTCATCATGTGTCATTGCTGTACAGGCATTACAGCTATCAAAGCGATTCAAAGAAAATCAGGAAACCTTTAACAGGATCACTGTGTTGTATCAGAGCTCGCTGCCCAGACTGAAAGCATCTGCCACATTTCAATGACCCCAATCAGCCTTAAGAGGTGCTTGCTGGGTGATAAACAAACAGAAATTCCACCAAACTCGTAATTCGTTGTAAACAATGCGCCAGGCACTTAAAATTACCCTTATGCAAAGACCTCTAAAACAAATGGTTAACCAACCCTTTAAAGAAAGGTTTGGCTAGCCATTTATTGTGTATTTATGCCTGTGTATGTAAGGACAGGAACTACTAAAGATGTAAGGCTCCAAACGGACCACTGTTCTGCCAGACAACACAAAATATCAAAACATCAGAGGCCTTTGGCTAACCTTGACACAGTCAAACACTCATTCATCTTTGTAATGAGCAGAAGATGGAGGTTGAGCAGGAAAGCTGGACAGTGGCAAGCAATTTTAAAGCATGTTTAAACCAATGTGGTTCAGTGTTTGCTTTTTCTGTGATGTTTGTATTCTTGAAAGCAGTGTTATTATGTTAAGTAAAACTATGAAAAAAAAACATTTGTTATTTGAAATAAAATAAAAGTTAACTGAAATAAAATATATATAAAAAACTATAAGATGAAAAAAACATGGAGCTGCTTGCATAGCTAAATGCTAAACATTCTATAGTTGCCTTGACGAGAAGGACTACCTGGATCTGCGGTCAAATTCTCTGAACAAACATATAATCCTCAGCGGCGATCCAGGATGACATTAAAATAAACCATCCACTTGTTCCTGTATCTTTCTGAAGACTGTACAGAGACACAAACGAGCTGTTTTAAACAGGATGAGTCAAAGCGAACATTCCTTCACACTTCTATTTACTCTTCCATTTGTCCTCCTGTCGGCAGAATCAAGCGTGTGAGTATGTCAGAGACTGAATGTGCATCTGTATACTGTATCCAGTGTAGACAGCAACAGTGATTATAATGGGTTCTATTTGCTTTTTACGCGACGCTCACATCTAGTGTAGGCAAATTAAGCGACTGATTGGCTATCAATGTTTTTATCGTTCATCAGCTGGATAAAATCATTCTGAAAGTGATTCCAATGATATCGTTTCTCTGTGCAATAACGATAAAGATAACGATAAAGATATAGTGAACTCTGCTATTCTTTATTGTCCTTGGTGTGAACCGGCCCTTAGACTTAGACGTTTTTTGAAAGTTAAACTTCTTTTAACTTGAGCACTACATTTTTAGAATACCTTCATATGCATGAGATGCTGCAAAAGACGCCACATGCGAATGCAACTGCCAAACAGGTCAGAAATGCGTTCTGTGTGAAGTCTAAACAAACAGGCCATTCATTCTTGTACTACCAAATAAAGTGTGCATCACTAAGCAACAACAATGACTGAAAAACACCTTGTCAAGCCACTACTGTCACCCGCTAACAGGATTAGGGTCACACTCTGATGGTGTAATGAGTGAAGGATCTAATGGACTGACTGGTGCTGTGATTGACTTCTGGTCTAATGGATCCACTGGCTGCTGGACTCCTTTGTAATGAACTTCAAGCCTAATAAACTTGCGGTCTAATAGAACACGCTATTGTGTTGCTCTTGATGAAAAATCGAACAGAGTTCTGCGATTGTAGAGAGTGATTGCCTATCTTACAGTGTGGAGAGGAAGGCGAATGATAGAAAAAGACAACATGAAATCAAAATTGACTATTTTACTGACATACTTTCAAGGGTGCATGTTAATCCAATATATTAGCCTAATGGCAGTGTGTTTATGGTATCCAGTCAATCCCGTTAAACCCTGTCCATTTCAAAGAGTAACAAAAAATAAATTAATTTTAAAAATAACTGAGGAAAAAATTATAAATATTATTATTATATTTATAATTTTTAAATTCAACAACTAAAAATACAGCAGATAAAAAATTACAGGATAAAAAGAAGAGAAAATAATAAGGAATAATAATAAATACAATGACTAAATATATAAAAACAAAAATCCAACAGATAAAGAGAGGAAAAAAATATTGTCATCAAAATACATCAATTAAATACCTCAACTAAAAACACTTAACTCTTTACATGCCAGCATTTTTTTATTTTTTTTATTTTTTTTTTTTAAGTTGCCAAAAGTTGATCAGGCCCCCAGAATATTTTGATGTATGAATATCTGAACATACATATATCCAAAAAAAGAGCCTCTGTTTAAAAATATATATAACTAGCTTCATGCATTCTTTTTTATCAACACTTGAATGTGTTTTTCATAAAAGTTTCATAAAAAAAGCAACATTTTGAACAAAAAGCTGAGAAAATTGCATTTTTGTCAAAGACTACATCTGGATCGGATTCAAAAAGATGATCAAAACATAAATGGAGTAGATAGAGTCCATCAACACCCCCATAGCTTCACAATCCTGTACCTCTTCCTGGGTCGACATTTTATTTGGTAACGTAAGGTAGTTTTGATTTATATGCTATTTAACGCCTGATGATCTTTAGCTTACATGTGCGTAAGCAATGCTTCTACCACTTGTTTGTGCTTCTTCTTTGCTTGTTTTTCGATCTGGAGATTCTGTACTCTTTCAGAAGATGTGTAATAACACCTCCACCGTATAACAGTGAAAACATGGATTGCCGGAAAATACCATCAATGGTGGGGAAAGGGTTCAAATAGATTGTAAAATAGATTGTAAAAATAGACTATCAGTTAAAAACACAAATATGTGCCTTCACCATCTAAAAAGATAAACCCATCAAGATATAAAGAGAGGGGATCTCTCTACTAGTAAAGATTTATTGATCCAGTAAAGTAATGCAAAGCTTTTTCAGTAGGGCTATCAAACAGAGACAAGCCTCCAGATAACTGAATATAGTCCAAACACACACACACACAAAGAGAGAGAGAGAGAGAGAGAGAGAGAGAGATGTTAAACATTACATGCTGTGATCAAATCTGTCTCTGTGCTCATAGCTCAAACATGTGAGCATTAGAGAACTTTTTGAGAAACATTAAAAAAAAAATCATACAGACTCTAAACTTTTGAATGGTAGTGCATATATTATGTGCATTATGTTGTTCTGCAAATAGCACAAGGCTAAAGTCTCAATGTGCTGATTTAGCTCTGCTGAATCTAATGGTAGTCTGGCATAACCAACGCAGAGCTAATCTCTTCAATTGCTAATTGGGATGTAATCAAATCTAATACAAGCACAGTGGCGCAAATAAAAGTCTAAACTCTCATACTGCTAATGAGGTTGTAATTTATGGCCAGCATAGAGCGGCTAACACAGCCCTACACATTAAGTTTGCTAACAGGGACGTCTGTCTCTCAGTAGGACGTCTCATGTAATGAGAGTCGAGCCAGCTGTGCCTCCCTCTCAGTTTAGCATCTGTGCCCACAGTGCCGCCCACATGCCAATGCACAGGCTAATGATTAGCAGATTAGTGTACACAGGCAGTAATCAGCAGATATGATGCCAACATCAAGCCTATAGCAGATAACTGCAAACAGTCACGTGAAGGACAGAGTTAGCCTTGCTGAAAACTGTTTAAACCAGCCTGGTAAAGCTGATTATGCCAGTCTGTTCTGATTGTTTTATGACGATTTTGGACAGGGAGTCCAGTAATACCACACCAGCAAACCACCTTATGTAGTTTATACTGTTATTTTTTTTTTCTCTCCAGCAGGGATTAAGAAGGAAACGAAAAGAAAATAGACTGATCAGGCACAACATTATGACCACCTTCCTAATATTGTGTCTGCCAAAACAGCCCTGACCCGTCGAGGCATGGACTCCACTAGACCCCGGAAGGTGTGCTGTGGTATCTGGCACCAAGTTAGCAGCAGATCCTTTAAGTCCTGTAATTTGTGAGGTGGGGCCTCCTTGGATTGGACTTGTTTGTTCAGCACATCCCACAGATGCTCGATTGGATTGAGATCTGGGGAATTTGGAGGCCAAGTCAACACCTCAAACTCGTTGCTGTGCTCCTCAACTGATTCGTGAACCATTTTTGCTTTGAGGCAGGGAGCATTATCCTGCTGAAAGAGACCACAGCCACCAGGGAATACCGTTTCCATGAAAGGGTGTACATGGTCTGCAACAATGCTTAGGTAGGTGGTACGTGTCAAAGTAACATCCACATGAATGGTAGGACCCAACGTTTCCCAGCAGAACATTGCCCAAAGCATCACACTGCCTCTGCCGGCTTGCCTCCCCAAAGTGCATCCTGGTGCCGTGTGTTCCCCAGGTAAGTGACGCATACGCACCCGGCCATCCATGTTATGTAAAAGAAAATGTGATTCATAAGACTAGGACACCTTCTTCAATTGCTCCGTGGTCCAGTTCTGATGCTCACGTGCCCACTAACATGCCTTGGCCGCGCATGACCCTGTCGCCGGTTCAACGCTGTTCCTTCCTTGGACCACTTTTGATAGATACTGACCACTGCAGACCGGGAACACCCCGCAAGAGCTGCAGTTTTGGAGATGTTCTGACCCAGTCATCTAGCCATCACAATTTGGTCCTTGTCAAACTCTCTCAAATCCTTACACTTGCCCATTTTTTTCCTGCTTATAACACATCAACTTTGAGGACAAAATGTTCACTTGCTGCCTTAAGGTGCCGTGATGAAGAGATAATCAGTGTTATTCACTTCACCTGTCAGTGGTCATAATGCTATGCCTGATCAGTGTATATAGGATTTACAGATGCAAAAATTAACAAATATCACACTTATATATACACTGTAGAGCGGCCTTATAGTTGAAATTGTAAGGTGAAATTATTTATTTCATTATGGGATTCCCTTATACACCAAAGAATCCTTCCCATCGAAAGGGTTCCAATTCTCTGCATTAAAATGCTTTAAAAGTGGCAAGATCACATTTCGGAACACAGTTAATCTCATCTGGTTACACCTGTGACGACACCCAACTTGATTTTAGAGCTTCAATGTAAAAGAAAGGTCAAAGGAAGTAGTTTATACTAGCACCACAATACTGTAGTAGCAAATAAAAATACCTCTAAATGAGCAACTCTCATTTAAAAGCAGACAGAGACAAATACTGAATGATGGGTTAGAGAGCTTTAGTAGACAACTTGAGTATGAGGTTATGTGCATGTGCACCCTAGGGTGATTTTGATCATGATTAATGTGATTCGCCTTTCAATTTTAATTTTCATTAAGGACCTGCTGTCCTCTCCGACTCCTAAATAGCAATGGAATTAATAAAACATATCCTTTGAAATATACAGTGCAGGCCTGCAGCGGGGAATCCAAAATGCCTTCAGAAAACGGAACAGATTGGAGAGTGTTCTGTGTTCACCAGCCGCCCCCCATCCCGAGCCCAGCCCGTGTCATGAGTGGTAACTGGCAAATAATTAGATGGGCTCATCTCATTAGAACACGAGACAGACAGCAGAGATGCACAGGTAAAGTGAATGAGCTGGAGCGAAAGCAAAGCAGACAGACAGTCAGAGAGAGAGATGCGAAAGAGGAGAAAGAGAGAGAGACGCACAATTTATGAGCAGTTAATGGGCTGATAAAGTCTGAAGAAAGAGCGCCGATAAAAAGCAAGCGGAAACAGGAAGTTTGGTTACTCTATTTGTCAAGCTGAAAAATGAGGAAAACAACAGCAAAAAAAAAAAAAAAACTTTTGGTCTGCTGTCGAAACTTTGGTTGAAGGAGTTTTCTGTGATAAAGTCCTTAAATTAATGAGCAATTAAAGTCTATGTGTACACGTGTGTATCAGAATGTGTGATAACATGTGGTTCCCAGATAGTCACAGATCTTTGAACCCCACCAAGAATACCCATTAATCAGTTCATGTTGCATTTTTTTAAATTATACAACATTATTTATTTACTGTTTATATGAGTCATTTATGCCTTTGAGGTCCTAAAAGAGAGGTTTTGTCATCAGACTATAGTAAAACCCTACCACCCACACATACATCCTGCTTAATCACATTTCTAGAAGACTCTGCTTCAAACGTAGTCTGCTGTCTAATTAAAAAGCATTTTAGGTGTGATTCAGAGGCTGGTTAGCTTTTTAAGAGACCTTCTTTTGGTCGGGCGTTCACACAAGACATGCTCTTGCATTACAAAGCAAGTAAACACAGTGCAGAGGAAGGAGCCACAACATCTCAAAGAACATTTTTAAAAGTTGTACTGCACTCTGTAACTTTTTTTGGTTAAAAAATGATCCAAAATCAATTATTGAGCAAGTACATACCGAGCCAGTGTTAAAAACGATCTCCTAACCTTAGCCCGATTCACAACAGTAAGCTTTGAATTTTTTTATTTATTTATTTATTTTTTTTGAGTGGTACTGGTAGGTTGCAGCGGGAAATACGAGTTTGCCTTTGCGTCATTACGTCACATCTGTATACATAAAGAAGGAGTCCCGGACGCTGCAGGTGGTGGATCATTTGAAGACTCTTTTACAGCAGCTGTAATAATTAAGCTTGTCATTTTGATGGCGGATTGTAATCAAGAATGGTAAAGACGACATCATCATTGACAACTGGTGAATCACCAGTAGTAAAAATGACTTTGGACTGCAGATTGGCTAACTGACTTTGCGATTGTTAGATTTAATCACCATTAGATTTATTGTAGATTTATTGTTTTTTCTCTCAATTGGTCAGAACAAATATGGCAGACATGTTACTTACTGGTCCAGATGACATTTTCCAGTGAAACTTATTATTTTGGTCATACTTCCAAGACATAGTATCTGTAACTCCAAAGTACAGTATCCACACCGGTGCGGTGACTGAAGCTAGTTATATCATACTCCTCAAAACATTAGATTAATCCGCGCTGAGGAGCCGTGCCGATGCACAACCCGCATAAATGATAATTCAACAAATAACTGCAATTGCAGGTTTCAAACAGAGATGGCGACAAAGAGGCAAAACTTACGGACTGTAGCTTTAATTTAACCTGACATCTTAAAAAAGTGTCAACAGTCTCAGATGCCCACTAAGCACATATTGCCATAAAACAACAATGAAAATGTAGCACAGACGGATGATAGTGTCCTGTGTGAAAGGCCCCTGCGGCAGTGTCACATGTTTCCTTAACATAAAAGACAATACCAAAATACATTGTGACGAGTGAAAAAAATAAATTGCGTTGCATATATAAAATGTTAATCTAATTACAAATGGACTGCCCAATGTTTGTGTGTGAAGTGTACTCTTTTAGAATTACTACTGGGTGACACTGAATGACGTGCTTGAACAGCTTAAATGTGCCAGGAAAACACACACATATACACACACACACAAGACTGTCCTGGAGCAAAAAGAATAGACAGATGTCACTTTGAAACAAACCTTAATGTTTTAACAGTCACGATAAATAAGTAATGGATGTGTGGATGACATCACCGACTGTCTGTGTCCTTCACTGTCTTTGACCTTCTGGTGAACGCTACTCATAAAGCACTGTACTTTCCCTGACAGATTCAGTCCAATGCTGCGTTAAAAGAGAACACTTTTCAAGACACAGCTAACTCCAGTTAGAAGCTAAAGTATATAATTGTGTATGCACTTGCACAGATTTCTGCAGGGAAACAACGTCATCAAGCTTCCAACCTATCATATTGAGACCTTTCCACTATCTAATTAATTCTCCATGAATACAACAGCAAAACAACAGGTATCCAAAGTAAAATAGGTTGAGATGTTGGGAATTCAAACTAGGGTTAAAGGCTCACCAATATGTTTTCCGTTCATGTTGTAGTAGAATGAGACACAGTAGGGGGTTCTGGTGGTCCCTGTTGGTCCTCGCGCTGCCGTCACATTGTACAGTGGAGAGAGCAGACGAGCTCGGTCCCCGGCCTGACGCGGCCGCGACGTCTCAATGTACATGTAGTAACCTTTATTGTACAGGGAAAGTACAAAACATGTGTTACCACAGGGTTTTTCAAAGACGGCACGAGCAAACAAAAAATAAAATAAAATAAAATTCTGTAAAGATGCTTTGGAATGATATTTAGTTTGAGAAAAGTGCTATTAAAATGCATTTGAATTGAATAGAAAAAGTTTCTTTTCCAATTTATACATTCATAATACTCTAATAGTGGATAGAAAAAAACGATGTGAGCTTTTGGAGTGTGTTAGTGGATGAGGATGTATTTGTGTGTTTTTACCTTCTTTCGTCCCACTCCTGTCCATATCAGGCCCTGTATTAACGGACCGTTTGGGATTCTGGGTGAGATGGTTCTGTCTGGTCCAGTCAAACACATCGCTGCGGTCTTGAGTGAACCCACATATCCTAATATCCTCAAACCCACACACATGATCTACATACACAAAAACAAGAGAAGGAATCAAGATTAATCTTGCTAGTTGATTGGCACAAACTGCATGTAATGATTAGAAGTCGAAACATACTCTACGCAAGCTCATGAATGCAAGAATGTGACACTGAATATTAAAATATGTTGACGCACAATCTATAAGCATTGATGCAAGGGGAACTATAACAGCCATTAGCGAAAACTGTATACTTCTCAGTCCGTTTTCTTGTTCAGGTCAAATATTGCCCCATATGAAGCCTTACAAATGGAAAATCTTATGGGAATTTTACAAGTGCAATATACATCAGAATGACTGTGGGTATGCAATCTGAAGCTGACATTTCCACCATACTAGCGCAAGAATGCAGCTAAATTTTTAAGCTCGTTGGCTAAGCATTCACACCTGTGTTTGCGTACTTTCATAAAGTATGTTTCTGGCCTAACGCTGATGAGCAAATCTGAGGAAGGTCTGAAGGTTTGAATATAAGGAGGCCTCTCGACAGGTTCCTCTGGAGTACTGAAGTACTCTCAGCATATTGCCGCGTTCACAGCGATTACCCTCATTTAACAAACACAGAATACAGAATACTGTAGTTAGTCTCCCAGAACGTCTCCATTCACACTTTAAATGGCTGATTAACTCATTCTCCATGTGTGAGAGAAGACAGAACGAATGAATGGAGAAGAATGCAGGATTTCTGTGTTGTGGTTTGAAAAAAATCACCATTCTCTCCCCTCCACAAGCATCCAGCTCTTCAATTTACTCTGCTGATCTCCAGTCTGTTTTAATTTATGTTTTTTTTTTCTTTGTACCTCTTTGGCAAAGCTCTGAGCTTATGCTGCCAGGAGAACTGTGTTGAATTTAATTGGGAAAAACTGAAAGGCAGGGCAAGAGCAAGATGGGAGGACGGTTTAGAGGAGAGAGAAAGACAGAATGCACAAAACTATCATGGAAAGAAAAAGTAAGAATTGTCCTACCGGAAGGTCTTGGATAAGTGTAGGCTGCAAGAGAAAAGAAATTAAGATTAAAATATATATAAAATTATATATATATATATATACAGTGGCAAGAAAAAGTATGTGAACCACTTGCAGAATCTGTGAAAATGTGAATAATTTTAATAAAATAAGAGGGATCATACAAAATGCATGTTATTTTTTATTTAGTACTGTCCTGAGTAAGATATTTTACATAAAAGATGTTTACATTTAGTTCACAAGACAAAACAATAGCTGAATTTATTAAAATAACCCCATTCATAAGTATGTGAACCATTGATTCTCAATACTGTGTGTCATTACCTGGATGATCCACGACTGTTTTTTTGTTTTGTGATGGTTCTTCATGAGTCCCTTGTTTGTTCTGAGCAGTTAAACTGAACACTGTTCTTCAGAAAAATCCTTCAGGTCCTGCAGATTCATCAGTTTTAAAGCATTTTTGCACATTGAACCCTTTCCAGCAGTGACTGTATGATTTTGAGATCTGTCTTTTCACACTGAGGACAATTGAGGGACTCAAACACAACTATTAAAAAAGGTTCAAACATTCACTGATGCTCCAGAAGGAATACATTAAGAGTCAGGGGGTGAAAACTTTTGAACAGGATGAAGATGTCACAATTTTTCTTATTTTGTTTAAATATCATTGTTTTTCATTAGGTACTGCCCTTCGGAAGCAGCAGAAGATACTTGCATGTTTCCCGGAAAAAAAATTAAGTACAATTTACCTTGATATTTTAATTAAAAAGTTTTCACCCCCGGCTCTTAATGCATCGTGTTTCCTTCTGGAGCATCAGTGATGTTTGAATCTTTTTTAATAGTTGAGTTTGAGTCCCTCAACCGTCCTCATTGTGAAAAGACGGATCTCAAAATCATTCAGTCACTGCTGGAAAGGGTTCAAATATGCAAAAAATGCTTGAAAACTATCTGCAAGACCTGGAGGATTTTTCTGAAGAGCAGAGCTCAGTTAAACTGCTCAGGACAAACAAGGGACTCATGAACAACCATCACAAAACAAAAAAAACAGTCGTGGATCATGCAGGTAACCACACACAGTATTGAGAATCAATGGTTCACAAACTTTTGAATGGGGGCATTTTAATAAATTCAGCTATTTTTTTTGTCTTGTGAACTAAATGTAAACATCTTTTATGTAAAATATCTTACTCAGGACAGTACTAAATAAAAAATAACATGCATTTTGTATGATCTCTCTTATTTTATTAAAATTATTCACATTTTCACAGATTCTGCAAGTGGTTCACATACTTTTTCTTGCCACTTTATATGTACTGTAGCACTAAATAGCATAATTAACAATAAATCAAATATTTACATACATATATTTTACTAAACATTTTAATATAAAATAAAATAATATTAATAAAAAACATATATTTTATCGAAAAGTAATAGCAATGAATAAATAAATAAATGTATCTTACCAAACATTTTTAATATAATATAAAATATCTATAAATGATAAAACACATTAATAAAAACATTTTATGTATTAATAATAGTAGCAGTAACTAACATTTATCTACATATATTTTACCAAAAATTTAAATATAAATATATAAAATAATTTTAAAAGTAATTAAAAAAACACACCATACACAGTGTATACTATTCAATCAAACTAAATGATTTTTTTTGTGGGTATCACAGAAGAAGGGTTTGATGTCTTCCAGCAGTCCATTCATTCTGGAGGTTGGCCATTTTTTGGTCTGGTGAGAGCAAGTGCTGAGTTTGGGAGTTGAAGATTGAAAGACTATCCAGTGGGATTAGATTCTATCAGCTGTTTCTGAGATTCAGCTCTCGCACTGAAACCGCTGGCCTGTTCCTGCTGTTCTGTAGCCATCAGCAAACTCAACACACGATGGTTGCCATTCTTTTGACATCTCAATTTAACATAATCCCGAAAGTGAAACCTCACATTTGAAATGCATGACCTCAGTTGATGGGAATCATGAGGAATTTAACAATTCTGGCTCTGATTCCCATTCCACAACTAGCCCAGCTATGCTTTGTGCTTTCCCACATAAAAAGATATATCAAAATTAAACAAGATTATTGAATTATATGTAAAATATGCACTTTCGTAATATGAAACTTGCAGTGAGTATGAAATATATTGCAGATTTCTGTGCATTTAAACATTAAGATAAAAATAAATACAAGGAGCCTACACATTCAACAACTGAAAAGTGACATCTTGCATACAGTATGATGCAATTACAAAATGACTTGCATAACTGTAAGGTGACTTACGCTCTGAGTACTGGATGGTGCGTGTGACTGTGTTTCCGGTGCCGTAGCTAGTTATGGGAGTGAGGCTGACCTCATACGACAGGGGAATACGCAAGTCTGTCAGCGTGTAGGACATCAGCACACCTTTCACTGGCTCTTTAGTGGTGATCTGCTTGGACAAAACCGTCTGTCGGTTCTGCAAAGAGAGAAAAAGGGAGAAAAAAGGGCTTAAGAATATTCAATGATTATGTGGTTTGGTAACCATTTACTGAAAGAAAAAAAAAAGCAGAACAGGAAAAGAGGAGAAGAGAGGAAGATATATCAATGACTCCATGGACACTCGCTCATCTGACCACATGGCTTTTCTCTTTCGTAAGCATTTTCAGTGAGGACAGAAAATGTACACTGGAAACTTGTTGTGTCACACACAGTGTTGTACATCTCTAACCTCCACAAAATCACAGAAAGGCAATGATTTGCTGAGTGCAAGGTCAGCTGGTATCCAGCCACCCTGCTGTAAGAAACTTAAGAAGTCTTTCCTCAGGCACAACAGCAGTGTGCTGACTAAGAACACATGCTGTAACAGATCAACTTGTCATTCTCTACTTTGAGGTACTTTGGCTTTCCCATGGGACATCTCACAATGCCTCTGAATGCTGCTGGGTTTGAGACATTTCTGAAGATATCTTAGTAAAACAATGGCATTTTTTATGTGTGCCTGATTTTTTATTTTTTTTGCCTAATCTTTGTGATTTTCCCTTTAAACGTGTTTATTCACTTTTCAAAGAAGCATTTACTATTGCAGGTTTACAAAACCTGCTCGTAATCACATCGTTATCTATAGGGCACAGCTGATTGGTTCCTGCTGTATCAGTAGCCAATGAGTTTGCGTGCTCAACCTTCAAAATACTTTGGTAGCATTGCCTTAGCAGTGCAGTGCACTCCAGAAACCCTCCACCTTCCCCAGCTCCACCTGTATAGATCTGCTACAGGTAATTCATGTATGCTATATTGTACAGCAGCAGCATGTCTTACTTGCTCACAGCAGCATGTCGTGTATGTATTGGCAGTAGCAAGTCCCATACTTGCTCTGCAGCAGCGTAGCAACATAGCAGATCTATTCCGCCGAGACCAAACATACAACATTATCATACCCATTACCATGCCAAACACTCCGAGAGTTGTCATGACAGAACTATATTGTTTCTCTGTGCTGTTATCATTATAGCTGTGATGTGAACTCTGCTGGTCTTTTATATTTAGAACGATTTTTAGAAAAAAAATTTTATCGTTATAGTTATCCTGCTAGATTCACTACTATAGTCAGCATACTGAGTTATGATTACTCCTATTCATACAAACAGTTTGCAGTTCCATTTGGAGCCACAAAAACTATTAGCTGTATCTTATTAGATGAAATGAATGTGCAGTGAGCTGTTCCAGGTCAGCTCTCGCTCCCCGGGGATGTGTGGTAATCACAGGGCCGACGGCACCGTGCCAGTCCAGGCTTTTTCCATGTGGAATTATGGGAAACGTGGCAGCAGCCCCATGGAAACAGTGCACAATGGAATGAGAAATTATCTTCAGCTCCGCATGGAGACCCAGGCAGCAGGTAAACCCGCTGGCATTCCCTCCAAACCAACACACATGAATAAGTGTGTGTGAAGCTTTCATCCTTTGTTCCACCTTTTCCAGATAGGAAGTAGAAGCATAGCTGTGATGTTAACCTGGCTAGTGAGGTCAAACACATTTGTTATCTGTCTAATTAAGTGCTACCGTAAACCCGTTACTGGGCCATTCACCACGGCAACATGGAGTGGTGTGCCGCCACGTTGAACACTAAACCCACTTGAGCTAATACAATGCACGCCAAGACTTAACAGCCGTATATAAACACACACACATACACACGCAAACGTGCGCCTTGTAAAAGTCACATATAAATTGTCTCTGCTTGGCTGCTCTTCTCTGTTAACAGGGATTTTCTGTGTATCTCTCTTCATCTAAATTACCACACACTTCTTACATACACCCACACACACACAGTTTTCTCCAAGGAGGGAAGAGTGGCAGTGCTTATTGAAAAAAATAAAATTAATAAGATGAGAGAATAATTGATATTAGGGAAACACATATTATGAAATATGAGATCAGATCACATATAACGCAAAATACAAAATATATAATGCAAAAATACAGGCAAAAAGTCTTGACAGGAGGCTGATTATCCTGTTGATAAGATAATACCTCATATTTGCATCAATACACATATTAAAAAATAAATAAATAAATAAATACTAACTGTATTTACTAACTTAACACTCAGAGAGCATTTCTTCTAGTTATGTCCAAATTAAAATTGCTGAAAAATTAATGAAAGTTTTTTTTTTATCTCAGCTAACTTAAATTAAATGCCTACTATATTTACCAAGGACAAGAACAAGATTAAAGCCCCACGGAAGTGCCTTGAAAAGCGCAGCACTATTCAATGTGTTGACGTAATTTCCACTGAAACGGGAAGACAGGGCGGGACATACCGAACAGCTCCTCCCCTTTTATACAATAGCCAATGGCGTTTTGTTTTTATCACAGCTTGGCCACAGCTGTTGAGCTAGGTAAAGCCACAGTTTTCTCCTAATCTCTAACCGTTTCTCCTCCTAATCTCCTCCATTTCACTTTAAAATATAGCATTCTGTGCAGAATTCAAATGGGTCCGATATGTTTTATGGTCTGTGCTGACTCTTGCATATGATTAGCTCCGTGCTATCGTGTCTCTAGACCGGAGCAGACTGTGTCTATTTATAGTGCAGGGGGTGGGACATTTCAGAATAGAGAGCATTTGATTGGACAGAAAATCTGATGAGAAGCTGAAGTGCAGAGTGATGTCATCAAAATCATTGATCCATATTGGCGGAAGTGAGAGACTGTAAGTTTTGAATGCTTGTATCTTGTAAACACAAATGTTTTCATTGTTTTGGAGCATGCAAGCTTATAGATAACAGTAAGGCTAACATATTCATACTAAAAGCCAAAAANCTAGACCGGAGCAGACTGTGTCTATTTATAGTGCAGGGGGTGGGACATTTCAGAATAGAGAGCATTTGATTGGACAGAAAATCTGATGAGAAGCTGAAGTGCAGAGTGATGTCATCAAAATCATTGATCCATATTGGCGGAAGTGAGAGACTGTAAGTTTTGAATGCTTGTATCTTGTAAACACAAATTTTTTCATTGTTTTGGAGCACGCAAGCTTATAGATAACAGTAAGGCTAACATAGTCATACTAAAAGCCAAAAAAAAAACCTTCAATTTTGATTTCATGGGGACTTTAAGGTGCCTGGACGCTGTCAAGTACAGAGTGCTGCATATAAAATAGCCGCTATATATATATATATATATACTGGGCACGAATTAAGAAATCACGGCCACGATTTACTAATCCGTTCCCTTGTTTTAAGTAAATAGTGTGGATGATATAATAATTTATTATTAAAATAAAAATATATATATCCTGGCCACGAATTTAGAAATCGTAGCCACGTTGTACTAAATATGTTTCCTCATTTTGATTCAACTAAAAGAAGGGAACAATTATTATATAATGTGCGCACGATTTATTAAAACGAGGGAACTCATTATTATATTGTGTGCACGATTTACCTAAAATGATGGAACGAATTAATAAAACATGCTTACGTATTAGTAAATCATTTGAACGATTGACAGTGAACGATTTGTTAGTTTGTGGCCACAATATACTTATTTTTTCCAGCATGTCATGTGCGGGACTCTGTAGCCAAGAACGATACAAGCTTGAGTTTCCAAGACCTAAAGAATGATATCAATAACCAAGACAACTTGATGAAACTTATCCACCGGATCACTAATTAAATATATAAAACAACATCAAAATTAATATTAAGAGCTGAATAACAGCTAGTAACAAATAAAAAACAGAGAAAATATGCATGTTACTTTATTGTAATATATATATTTTTTAAATTTGCATTTTTAATATAAAATGTCTTTTTAAGTTGGTTATATTTCACAATCACATACTGTACACTCAATTCTTAATATGGAACAAAAACTGTAACCAAAGTCCCTTTAAGACCAGTCATTTCACTTGCCGACCATCTTTGAAATGCCTCTCGGGCATGCAAGTGCAGCTCCTATCTGTTTGAATGGGGAAACATTGTATTTTTCAGACTGGCCGCTGCAGTGACGCGATGACTTTACCAATCAGCGATTGGCTCTTATTTAGAAGGCGAGACTTATTCTGCCATATTACGCGTTGCACTTTCTCCCATTCAAAACAATACGAGTGACGCGTCTTGTGTTATTCTATACTCTTTGCTGTAACTACCAAAACAATTAAACATATTAGTATTACAATGCACTATGCACCTGCTTGATACAAATTTGCTACAAACTTTTTGCACAAAGCTTGTTTTGCATGTTAAAATATGAACAAATTTGTGTCCATGTCAGAACACTTTAATTGTAAAAGCACCTCAATAAGTCTGCAAAGTATCTTCAACATTACAGAGAATTCACAATAAATCCATGACTCTGAACAGCTATTTAGTCTGAATGTTGCAAAAAAAAAATTAGTTCTCAGTTCATTAAAATGGTTGTTAGAGCAACTGGTCTTGGTCTAGTGGGCCTTGATGGGTCTAGGTCTGGGTCTTACCGCTTGTCTTCAGGAATATGGCTAAATCATTAAAGGATGAAGAACTAGCAGAATCGAGCAGCCTCAAGGGTTACATCACATCTCATAGGGCTTTATGTACTACACACACACAGCTGTAAGATCTCACCCTCTTGTAATATCACAGGTGTGCGAGGTGTGAGCAGAGGCCTGTGAACCGCGCTTCTCTGGCCGCAGGATTCCCCCTGCAGGTACGACTCAATAAAGATGTGTAAATGCATTCAAGCTCTCTTTCTCTCACTCTCTCTCTCCTGAGGAGGTTCACCACACTGATCTGAGGTCTGTCACTGGTGCACGGGTTCGGATGCGGACAGCTGTTTGAGTCTCCGGTGGCTGTGTAACATATGGCACAGAGTGTGCTTAAAAGACGAAACTGGGTTTGTCATTTGTCAGCAAATTTAGAACAATGTCTGAATACGGAGTTTAGCTTTTTAACATCAGTTTGATGAAAAGAAACTGCGAAAAATGAGCTCAAAATAATAATCTGTAATGAAAGTTCCTCATCTTACTCTGTCAGCGTAAGTTTATTCTAGAGGGACTCTGTTTTCCGCACCGGTAAACAAGCGGCAAGGCTTTAGAAATGAGGCTTGGTGTTTCCTGCGGTCTCTGAAAACACAGCACTCATTTCAGAGACGTGTGAACGTTCTTCTTTTGGAGAGTTCAGAGGAAATGAAATCGCTCTGTGCACCTGTTATATGAAAGTGTGACGGTGGTAAAGAAAAATGTTTAAGTAAAGAAAGAAAGAGAGAGAGTACAAATGTACGTTTAGCAGGGGTGTAAGAGGAGGAGGCAAGAGAGGCAAAAAAAAAAATTAATTGACAAAAATACAAGAACTAGTATTTTTTATAAATAGAAAAATATGATCTTTCTAATAAAGACATAAAAAATGTATAGCTTTATTAATATTCTAGTGACTATCCATAATTGATTTCTAAGTGGAAATAATAATAATATTTAAAAAATAATTATAATTTATTTTGCATAAATATTTTCAATCTTTTGATATGACTGAAGGCAAAAAGATGAAAGAAGAAAATATTTAAATAATCTAACTGTATTCTGTTACTATTATAATTATAATTGGTTTTATCATTATTTTTTATTATTTTTATATGAATAAAGGCAAAAAGCTCAAAACTAAAATTATAAAAAAAAAAGTTAAGTAAATTAAAAGTGAGTTCATTTACAGTACACTGTCCTTCATTTTTTCCTTCAAACTTCTCTGCATTCAATATCTTACCTGTATTATCTCTCAAATAAACTACTTATGATCTATGAAACTGCATACTGTATATCTCTATATATCTGTATTTGCTTGTTAAACTGTTAACTTTCTATTCAAGCATATATCTTGTGATGGTCCAAATACTAGATGAGTACCGAGAGATGATGCTAAAGTTAGAGACTAAAACCCTCTGAATTGAATGTTCTCATTCTCTGTGAGAAACAATGGCACTGCTTTCTTCAGCTCATTACCCCCTCTCCCTTTTCCCTTTCTTGTCTACATTTCTCAGAGCAACATCTATAAAACATTTATCAACATTACCACTGAAAAGAAGTGCAGCACATTCACACCTTGGACAAATTCATACACAGACGAACACACAAACGCACAGTCTTGACCGTATAGATACACACACACTCACACGGAATGAACTATTTTTCACTATTCACACACAGACATTCATTGTTATTCTACTATGATCAAATATGCACATATACTCAACTGAGTCTACTGAGAAACTCATCTATAATCTGTCTCCCTCTCCACCACACACACACATGCTCATAAAAGTTAATGCACGCTTTCTGCAGTCAGGATGTTAATTCATTGGTCCCTGTAGACTCTTACTTAAGGTAAGGTTTTAAAGAGGGGAAGATTAGCTATTCATGCACACAAAGACAAGTGGCTAATCTCCCCCTCCCCGTTCACTTTGATTCCTGCCTCCTTCCATAATTCATTGGCGCTCTTCCGTTCCTGCCGCCCCCCTCTGGGCTAGGTTTCTATGAATAGATGATTAGGACGTCGGAATCAAAAAATCTGATGAAGCGGTTTCTGTGGCGAGGGAGCATCTATGCACTGGCAGCACGCTCCCGCCCGGCCGCTGCCTGGGTCGTCCCGAGATGTTTAGTGGGTGATTGTTTGTTGCGCAGAGTGACCAGATTTCAACCGGAACACACAGGGGGTGGAGGGAATCCCTGTGAAAGCTTCAAAGATGTAGTGTATTTATTAAAAATGAGAAATGATGGCAGTGTGAACCCTGGTGCACACCAAACAATTGGACCAAGACCCACCCTTTCACTTCCAAAAGAACTGGTGAGGTTTGACTGGAATTTGAACGCAACACGGACCTAAGACATGTAAATGAACCAAAAACAGGACGCGATGTCACAGGATGTGACCCTAAAAAGCACAGAATGTTCAAGCATACCTGGTTCTTCTCAGGTGCTATGTCACCCTTAACAGTTCAGTACAGGCATGGGCGTAAATTTAATCAGCAACAGTTGTGGGGACAATAAACATAAAATTTCACAAGAGCAATTTTTGAAGGGGACACAAATAATACAGCCAAAATTGCACTTGTAAGGATATGTGTACACAGAGGAAAGCCTTACTACTATTATTAGTGTAGCATTGTCATGATCACGAATTGGAGTGCCCGAGTTAACCGCTAGAGGGCACTCCAACATGGACTTTTGTCACCTGTCAGAACTTCATTTCCCATAACCCACTGCCCAGACTCATTTTCCCAGAGCGGCCCGAGCAGCCCGCTGTCGTCCCAGAGCGGGCCGCAGCCGTCCCAGAACAGTCCGCTGCCGTCCTAGAGCAGCCCGCTCTCCATGTCAGTTCGGTCAAGGCCTGGAGGACGGTCTTAGCCTTCTACTTCTTGGCGTAGTTCTTCTACTTCACGGAGGCCGTCACCGAGATGCCCGCTCTCCCTGATACGGCCACGGAGTTCCCTTGCTCTGCCTTGCCGCCGTCGCCGCCCAAGCCGTCTGCCAGCGTCACCAAGAGCGGGCAGCTTGGTGACGGCCTCCGTGGCCGTATCAGGGAGAGCGGGCAGCTCTGGGATGGCCACAGGCTGCTCTGGGACGGCAGCGGGCCGCTCTGGGACGGTAGCGGGCTCGGACTGGTAGACTGGTCCAGAGTCACAACAACTTGAGTGCATCCTCCAGGCACGCAAGAACGCCAAGAAGTAGAAGGCTAAGACCGTCCTCCAGGCCTTGACCGAACTGACATGGAGAGCGGGCTGCTCTGGGACGGCAGCGGACTGTTCTGGGATGGCTGCGGCCCGCTCTGGGACGACAGCGGGCTGCTCGGGCCGCTCTGCGAAAATGAGTCTGGGCAGTGGGTTATGGGAAATGAAGTTCTGACAGGTGACAAAAGTCCATGTTGGAGTGCCCTCTAGCGGTTAACTCGGGCACTCCAATTCATGATCATGACAAGCATGGAGCAGGGGCGTTGGAGGTTTTCCCTCTTTTCCACCTTGCTTTTAAAAAGCTTATGAATGCCCGTGAGGCCATGCGCATTTTACTTTCGCTTTTGAATTAGCGGCAATTCGGGGCCATCAATTGCTTGAATGGTGGGTTCATTATTATTCTTAATGAAAAACACAACAACATTGTACAAAAACAGTACAATGACAAACTCGCTTATACTAAATATACTAACTTTTATTAACAAAACGAATAAAAACGGCATACACCATGCTATTGGCCTAATAAAATAACAAACAACTTACACAAAGTTTAAAGAAAAAGCTGAAAATCAGAAAACACGGTGGAACCAAATAAATAAGAAACGAATATAAACTCTCCTATATTTAACAGAGAACATTTATTAACAAAGCAAATAAGACAGCTTGGAGGCACGGCATACACTCTCGCTCGGCTCACGCTGAATTGAGCAGACACGTTCAGTTTTTAATACTGTAATACTGTTCTCTAACTGAACTAAATTATTTTTATTACTAAAGCGATGGTGGGTGGCGGTTGGGCAAGTGATGTAATTGGTGTGCGGCTGAACATTGTGAATAACACCGGTAACACCTGACTATCTCAACAAGCCTAGAGGGGGGACTCAAAATGTTTCTAAACTTAAAAAGCTTTTTTGCCCTGTTTGCGTTTGTATTGTTTTACTGCTTACACAATTATTTAAGTATATATCATTCTATTATTTACAATACACAGAGTGGTTTTTAATTATATTTTTAGGAGGGGGACAACCCTCAGATGGGGTAGGTCCTAAATCGAATAGTTGAAAATGCATTTGTGCATTTTTCCAGCTAAGCTAGTTGCTAACTAGCTGCTTGCTCTGAGAGAAAGATGCTGCAAGCTGATTTTCTGAAACAAAATCTAGAATAAATGTATCTATAAATGTGCAAGAAACAGCTTTCCATCTGCAGCAAAAAAGTACTACCTTTTTAGTCAGTGAGCCTCAGAGTGTAAACTGGGGCATATTTTCATTTTTTTAGCAAATTATCCAGACACTGTATTTTGGACAATGCTCCACTAAACCATGTACATACACAGAAATAAAAAGCAAATGTTCATGCGGCCTCACACTGCTGACTCAGAGATGAAGGTCAAAAGGCAAGAACCATGTGAATTATTGCTGCATGGGTGTGAAATAAAATTAGCTATACATGAGCATCCAATGCCATCTGGCAAAGCTGAGTCCGATGGACACAATGAGGACAGATTCAGCTCTGTTGAGGAGAACTCAAGCTACTAAACACAATAGGTTTGCACATGCTATAAATATGCAACTTCAATTCACGATTTATTTGTGCTAACATCAATATTTCCGTCCAAAGTGGCCTGCAAGGTCAACCCTAAAGGCCAATTTACTACATCAATGACACTGTTAGCAGAAATATAACCTCAGAATGGCCTCTAACAACACTTTATTTTAATCCAAGCTGGTGGGGACCTAGCTGACATGTTCTTTGAGAGCTTGACCACCATTGGGTGTATGACCTGTTTTTTTCAGCAGAGATGAAATACAGACCCAATCAGGCTGCTTGTGTGTTCTTGTATTGGGCCGGTGGGGTTCTGAGAGTCTCTTTAATGCAGTACAAGCAGTGATCGATCCGCTGTCTGCTCCCTACATAGAGCACACTATTCCCCTGACTCCTGTTACAAACACACTTATTCTACTCATCCACCTCCCACCGAGTCAACACAGAGAAAGAAAGAAGCAGTAAATATTAAGCTAGTGTGTTTGTGTGTTTGCTTTACCTGCTGGACATTGATCCAATAGCCGATGATTTTGTCCACAGCGCCGGGCTCTTTCTGTGTCCACTGTAAGATGTAGGAATAATTGTTCTTCAAGGTGCGAATGGGGTTTGGAGTGTCGTAGTAAAACTCTGCAGTAAACGGCTGAGCTAAAAGAACAATCAAAGCAAAACAGAGGATCACTAATTAGTTAAACTTTTTAAAGGATAAATTACTACCATCTTACTGTCAATTGAAATATCAGTGGTTTTGCTTCATGACATGGCTTTTACATTGAATATAATTTGTTGATTTTGTTTGCCATTCAAAATATACATGGTTAATTGCATTTATTTATAGCAGAAAAAAGCTGCAACCCATTATTGGGTCACGACCCACAGGGTGAGAACCATTCATCTAGACTAGAGCATCACTGAAGAACATGCATTTCAGAACTGTAATCATGCGCCTCTATGGGCATTAAACAGAACCGCAATGCTGGGGAGTATTTAAAACTTGTTTAAAATCATTGTTTGTCCAATTATATCTGGTGCTGCCGATGACAAATAAATGACACGTTCACAGTACTTTTTGTGAGGAAACAATGCACTTGTAAGCAGTGTTAAAGTCAGGTTTTGTTATAGTAAAATGTCACTTTCGGCTGTTCCTAAGTCCCTTACAAAATAGTATCATGGTAACCGTCATTTAAACCAAAATACTTTAGTCACTGAAATAATTATTATTAGTGTAGAACCATAATAAATTAATATGAGATCTCCTTCAAACAGTGTCAGAAGCTAACAGAACAATTCTGTCATTTAATTTACCAAAGTACATTTTTTGCAGAAATGTCTTTCATGTTAATTAGAATAACAACAACTGCATGCTAAATGTTGCAACACAATTCCTAATATTACCAAGATAGGCCTATAACAGCAGTCATATTAGAGGGTGAAGATAGAACTTGCTGATAGTATTAGCACCACTCAACTGTCATGATGTGTTGGCAAGGCTAAAGATAAGGCCCAACTGAGAAGAAAAAACCTTTAGAGTCTGCAAGACAGCAGCCAATTTTCTTTCCCTCACAGAGAGAACAGAAACACCTGGGCCTTTTGGAAGTGTACTGAATAGTGCCACATCCCCGTCTGGCCTTTCTTGGCTGATTTCTACATCATCAACTAGCATAGTAGCTGGCAACTCAACTGTAAGGAGTGAGTGACGGATGTTTTTTGTTTTTTGTTTTTTGACATAAAATATGCAAATTTTTATTTCAATGCTATTCATTTCCCAGGAAAGCAAGCAGAACCAATCATGTAATCCCAGATGAAAGATCCAGTTTAAACCAGCTTGATGATAGCCATTTTATATGGTTTAGTTGGTCAAAGCTAGTCATTTATGGTCTTTTGTTTGTTCAAGATGTTTTAGGTAGTTGTAGTGATGTGTGATTCATGACCAAATCGTTCTTCTGAGTCAGATCAGTGAATCATTTACATTTCCACATGCATTTGGCAGACGTATTTATCTCAAAAAAGGTTCTTGTTTTCCCTGGGATTCAAACCTTTGAACTTGGCATTGCAAGTGCCAAAACTTAATGATTCTTAATGATTCTTTCAGACTGAAATCAGACTGAATTAATCTGAGCAGTTACAGAGTCAATTAGCTAGAACTGAGTCAACAACTAAACTGAACTGAACTGAGACAAAATTCCAATAAACAACTTTATTAATAAAACCTAACAAACCACATGATGATTTCAAGCACCGAATAGGTTTTTTGAAACATTCCCTGAAAGTATTTAAAAGATCTGATTTACTGACATGAATCAAACTCCACATTTCTAAGTAGTTGATCATCTAGGCTAGCAGCTGTTGGGTCCAGGCTGACCTAGTGAACCATCTTAGTTAACCAGGTTAGGGTTAATTGACCAACTTGGCCAAACTGGTTGGGTGTCTTAAGACCTAATCTGACCAACTAATCAGTCTTACTTTTAAAATTCAAATTAGACCAATCTGCCTTTTTATGTCACTGACTTGTTAAAGATAAAAATTTGATTACTAACGTGTAAGACTTGTCTAAGAAGTTTATGCCTTTACTGGTATCATCTGGATTTTTACAGTAGGGATAAAATAAATAAACCAGACTGCTTTTGCAAGCACACAGGAGTAACAAGACAAACAAAATATAACTTCTTATTTTTGACAAAGTTTGATAACTCTCCTATATCTAGAAGGCTACAGCAAAGCATGATGATCAATTCTCCCTCATAATGCTCATCTATATTTTAGCTTAATGTTTTTTCTTTAAGATACAGCACATGTAAACAGTTCTGAAACCCTCATAAAGAGACTTACATAAATTTTTTACAACTCACCAGACACAATGAAGGTGCAGGTTGAGGTACCGACTCCATTGCTCACTCTGCACTCGTAAGTGCCGTTATTAGAGGTGTCTAGTTTGAAGCGTAGCTGAGGGACGCTTTGAGGGTCCACTGGAGGGGTTCGGATGGGCGTCCCATTACGGTACCAGCGAGCGCTGGCTATTCGGTTTGGATTGGACTTGAGAACCACACAGCGGAGATTGACTGTCGAGGATGTTTGCGAACGGACATCCAGCAGGACTGGATCCACAACAGGAGGGTCTAGTGGAGAGAGAAAGAATAATATTCATCTGTTTGTTTCTCTTTTCATTTTATATCTACTTTTTTTGCTGCATATTTTGTGCACAATTATAATTTTGCAGTCATTTCTCATCAATCGCATCTGTTTTGGTCAGCTGTGCTGAAATTTTGGTAAACAAGAAAGATTCTATTACAATTTTAAAGATGTTCACTTTGTTGAAACGCTCTTTACTTCTTCAGAGGAACATTCTCAAATAGTATTATTTTTTCTTCACTAGCAGGATTAAAATCAATTTAAGGAAAAGAAGAGTAATTGAACTGACCACTCTTGAGATTTTTACTGGAAACGAAGCCCCACATAAACGACACCAAAGCACTCAGGACACTTCGCATGAATCCATCGCACATGCCGACAACGTTCAGATGACAGATTGCAAGCTACTACCCGAATCAATAGGAAGGGGTCCACATTGTCTCAGCTAATTGCACAGAATCAATCTATATAGTGTGCTAGAGCTAGTGACTAATTACAGTCTACCAGGGTCTGGTTAGACACTCTGCATATATGGAGTGATGCGACTGCAAATTAGCATCTCAACACCTCAGGCATACATCAACAGTGCATTACTGTAACTAATAATGTGTGGAGAGTGTGACAAAGCATCAGCGTGTATTTAACTCTATGAACTTAAATTCACTGATTTCAATGACAAAATAATTAAAAATCCGTATTAGCTTCAGACTGATTTACAAACTCGTTGGTTGTACAGAAGATTATCTTCAATAGAGAACCCTGTGAAATAGACATCAAACATGCACCTTTCCCAAAACGATTTTCATCCATATTTCTCATGATCCAACCAATTCCTGGATGGATAAAATAAAAAATATCTTTCCTGTTTCACTTGAAAAATACAGGTATGTCCGATTTCAGAAGTGAATTGGGTTGTGAATGGTGTCTCAAATTGACTAGGTGACGTCAATTGAAAAAGGAAAGTCATGTCGGAGGCAGAGCAAGTATCACATGGTGATGAAAAATTAAACAATAAACAAGATTAAACAAAGACAAACATTTTTCATTGTTTGTCTCCTGACAAATAGACACAGTAAGACAAGGTTTGTGTATTAAGGAAGCAGAAAGGGTCAAATCTGATTTCAGTGACTCATGTTCACACTGATTCAACACTGCCAAAATGATCACAATAAAACCTATTTAAAATTCCCACAAGGTTCTGTGGTTTGAGCTTTGGATTTGAGACAAAGGAAACAAGCAGCGTGAGAGAGAACTGGTGCTCCAGCCAAACACTCCATAAGTGGCACAATTGTTTGTAGTAAAAAAAAAATAAAAAGTTTTAAATTATTAAATCATTTTCATTTTCAACAACAAAAACAGTATTTGGCTGCACCCCAGATATTTCACAAAATCTTTTTGCATACACATTTTATAAATGTTGTATATTTGTTTTGATGTTTATTTAACATTCATTTCTAGAAATAAAATGTTTTAGGCATGTCCCAAATTTTGCTAAGAGGTTCTTCAAACTTCATAGAGAGGGACAGAAAATACAGTAGAGCAGTGGCGATAGCAACTCCAGGGTCATGGGTTCAACTCCCATGGAATATATAAACTTATACATTATGCACAATCATTATGCATAATGAAATGAATAAAACAGCTCATTTGATATTTTCTTGGACTTTTTTTTTTCCTCTTACTGATGGTTTGTACTGATATTTATACATTTAAAAAAATGTGGTGAGGAAAGCAAGCTAGAAAAACAGACAGACAAGAAAGGAAGCAAAGTGAAGATGTGAAATGCATTACAAAAGGTTTCATGAATAATACTGTATATAGCATTATAAATTCCCTTGATGTGACAGGGGATAATCAGTGTTGCATTTCAAAGTAATTTGTGACAAGCGTTTATTTAAACATAACAGAAAGAAGTGATTTCCTCTCCTCTATTCCATAATAATCTATATCCATAATGAAGTTTACACCAGACTCTTTTAATTTCATAACACAACAGCTCCCAAAATCAAACTATATTCATCCGTCTCATGTGAGAGAACAAATGTCTGTAGCCAAAACATCATGGGCTTCAGCCACCCAACAACAGTAGCTGCGTTTACACAGACCCTAATAATTCGATTGTAATCGGACTAGTAGCACAGTCAGAATAAAAAAGACACATGTAACGACGTAAATCGGAATGAATTGGCCAAATCCGATTAAAATTTCATTCGGATTGTAAGGAGTGGTTTAAACCTTTTCTAATCCGATCAAGAGGACATGTAAACACTTTATCGAACTGAAAACCGAAACTGGAACTGCGCATGTGCATGTGCAAAGACATAGTACTAAGTAATGACGTATGATGCATGGAATGAGCTGTTGTTGTTGAATAAAGTGTCATAAATGACTTTTGTGTCATTCTAAAATTGTTCTTCCACTCATTGTCTCTGAAGTGGAGCAGGACAACATCCCACCAGACCTTGTTTCGGACTCTCATCCATAGATGCCTTGTTTTGGGCACCGGAAGTGGCGTTTTTACTGCTTGATAAATATAAGCAGCACGGCACAATGGTTCATGTGCTTGGACTTGGAACTTGGAAATTGATAAGTATTAAGTCTGCACTTTAAAACAAAGAAAAGAAGCAATTTAGGAGAATAGTATGCACAAGCGGCAGGAAACTGTATATCAGTGAAGTGTGCGCATGTCAAAAAATCAATTACGAATTTAAGCTTGTAACATAAACACGCACATCAACCCGAATAACTTTATTCAGCGTTCATGTAAACACTACGTTCAGATTGGAATGAATTAATTCAAATTGAAACAAAAGGTGTCCATGTAAACGTAGCTACTGGTAAATGTGAGCGTGAAGAAAAAAAATCAATGAATAGAAAATAAAGACAAAAAAACATCAAGGATAAAATGTTTTCTCTCATTGACGAACAAAAGTAAAAGAGGGATACAGTACTGATATTTCATGACCAAAATTATTCAGTCAAATCATCTGAAAATCTTTTTTTTTTTTTTGCATGAAAAACTGAAGATCATTATTTGTTTTGTTTTGTTTTTCATTGTAAATCCAGACATTTTTCTAATTTTTTGTCCTCATTGAATCCTCATTACTGTCACAAATCCATTGGGAAAACACATTTACAAGAATGAATTCTTNTGCATTTTTGTTAATAAATATTTTTTTAATAATTAAATGTTTAAAAAATATGTAATTGTATAAGATTTTAATAAATTAAAATATTAATACTAAAAATATTAGTCTGTAATAGTAATGTTTTCATATTTAAATCAATATGTATGCAACAAATACTTACATGATGTACAAATGCTTTACAATTTAAATCATGTCTAATTGTGTTTTTTTTTATTTTATTTTATTTTTTATTTTTTATTCCCCATTACAATAATTAGAATGAGACTCTTCTTGGCATGTTTCGTGAGATTCACCCAGCTAGCCTCTCAATGCGGTTTAGTTTCAGGCAGATACTGTCTGTCTCTTCTGCCACAGAGAGACAGGATGTTAGACAGCATCCCCCTGTCTTCAGCTCCAGAGAGACAGGCAGAGCCACCTGGCTCATAAATCAGACCTGCCGTGGGATGAAGCACAGCGGTGGGCTCTAAACTGCCTCCATCCTGCAATACGCCGCATCAGCCGAGCCCGTTACAGCAGCGATATTGACGGAAGATAGAAACAAAGGGACTGAGGATGTGAGGGTAGACTAGATGTGTGGGAAGAGGGTGATTCATACGTGCTCTTAATGAAGCTATCACTCATTTAAGAGGCAACACAGCATTCTGGGGTTTCTCAGGCCATAAATCCTTCCTTAGAACTCTCCAATTTGTTCACAGCATGCTCTGTGGTACATATGCTGGGTATATATTGTGTTTAAGTCACATGCACAACATTTATACTTTGTCTCTGATTGCACAGGCTGTGCAGATTCATTGACTGCGCTATTTAATAACAGTATAAATCACGTATCTGTTGTCATCGTTTATCATAATTGATCACAGGCTGAGCAATGACATGCTCTGCTCACCTGAGACAAACTCGTTTAACTAAATGCTGTCTGCCAGATGGAAAAAGACATACTGAAGTAACCCTGTTACACAGAATAACAAAACAGCATATGATCAATAAAAATAAACTAAAGAGATATCGGAAAAAAGTTTGCTAGTATAGCAGACACATTTATACAAGTCTTTTATAAACTAGCTATGACTTTGCCTCAACAGAGGATATGATTGGATAACCAGCAGACCAATTTTATAGCACAGCATGGTCATTCTGAAGTGCCGGAGCGAATGTCTGTCATCAAAATTATTTGGTATAATTACCTCTCCGAACTGTTTTACATGATTGTGTTCCCGAACACCAGACATCCGATAACATGACAGTGTTTATTACATTTCGGCAAGTCATTTATGATGAACAAAAAAAGAACCAACGATTGCTATTTTCTGATATCTTGTGCTAGTTTCCCAGGAAGTGACGATTTTTGAACATACAGGATGGAAACCGTGATTTATTAGCAAATGTTTTATGCAATATTCCAATTTTGTGCACAAGTTAAATTTACATGGAAACAGCTACTGTAAAAATTATTTTATGTAAATATGTTGTACATTGTAATAAATTGTGAATAAAACAAAGATTAGTAGAAAATCTAATTTGAGCCTTTCTATTAAAAAAATGTCTCTTTTAATTCGATGTGTTACTTGTCATTTCTTTGTAATTTTTTGCAAAATTTACTAGCAATTTCTAAGTGGAAATTTTTTTTTTTTTTAGTTCACTACAATTCACAAAACACATATTATGCATGCTTAGTTCTCCTGGAATAATTTTTAGGTTCTATGCCTTGTGTTTGAATAATATCAATCAAGTTAAGTCATCTATATTTATATAGCGCTTGATACAAAACAATACAATACATTCCACAATCTGACTTGTGATGCAGCCTGTATTCATAAACCACACCATGTTCATTCATTTGACAAAGCTTGGATTCTCTCAAAGTTTTTTTCTCAATTTCTGTCGCCTAATGGAATTTGGGGTCTTTGTCACTGTCGACCAGTGTTGGGGAAAGTTACTTTTAAAAGTAATGCATTACAATATTGTGTTACTCCATAAAAAACTAAAACTAAAACATTACTTAGTTACTTTTTATGGAAAGTAATGCGTTATGCTACTTTTGCGTTACTTTTTCTCTATTTGGGCCACGCTGTTTGTTTGTTTTTATAGCAACAAAATGTTCTATTTTTGGCAAATGTAAAGGCCCTTTCATACCAAAAGTAAAATGAATAAGCCTCAGGCTGAAGGAAATGCAAATTCACTCCTGTACAGTAGAGGGTGCAGCTCAAACAAACAAGCATTTCAGCTGTGCCGCTATTCTAGATCAAAGAAGAATAGGATGCACTTACTTGAAAAAACGTAATCTGATTACATAACTTGCATTACTTGTAATGCGTTACCCCCAACACTGCTGTCGACTTTGGATTGCTCAGTTTGGGTTAAAAAGACACTTAATATTCAGTAATATTAGCGATTTGACTCCACATACACTATCAGATGAGAACAAAACTTGAACCTAATTGTGCTGAATAAT
This sequence comes from Anabarilius grahami, assembly GCA_003731715.1. Lineage (NCBI taxonomy): Eukaryota > Metazoa > Chordata > Actinopteri > Cypriniformes > Xenocyprididae > Anabarilius > Anabarilius grahami. Next base: position 2,402,881 of record RJVU01057857.1, on the reverse strand, counting down.
AACATTATTGTCTTCTGTAGATCTGCTATATAGCTGAATTGAACTCATTTCACAATTGATAAACTTTACACAGTTATTGAACAGAACTGAATCAACTGTACTGACTTGAGCTGAATAACAAAACTAATGTCTTTTTAGAGCTGCTTTATAGCAGATTTTGAATTTGTCTCATATTTGATCAAGTTTGCATCATTGATTCTGTTATTTTCCTGTTTATTACTTTGAAGCTGCTTTGAGACAATCTGTATTGTATAAAGCGCTATATAAATAAAGGTGACATGAGTTGACAATGGTAATTTTCATGGCCTGAACCGCAACCGGTTTTCCCGGCCAATATGCCACAGCTCCAAAAAGCTCTTTGCATTATGTGATGCTCACGACCAGATACCCCTCCTGTGCAGTGAACCGACACACACTCAAATTCAGCATTGTCCTGTAATCACATGGTGCATTTTGAAGCAACACAAACACAGGATCCATTATGAGAGCACAGAGTGCTTTGCTCCGCTAATGGCTCGTGTGAAAAGGGCTGATGCGCATTGAGTGGCTCAGGGTTTAGCCCGTCTGTCTTTTGTGTGGTTTTGCGCAGCTAGAGCGCTAATGAATTCAAGGCTTTTTATTCTGGCACTTACAAAACGCGCTCCACGCGGGCATCATAATGCATTATGACAACTCTGAACGCATTAACACTCCCGATGGCCCGAAAAGCGGCACCTAAAAATAGCAGGATCAAAATCATTGATAATGGCCCATTGGCTCTTAATGGAAAAAGCGTGTCACTTTGGCTTGTTCGGTTGTGCGTTCGGAGACTCAATCTATCCTCAGTCAGTGGATCGCATTACAATCAAGATTAAAATCACATTAGAATGTGCGGCACCAAATCAAATCTAATCACCGCCATCGATTGAGACAATTTCATGATAGACTTCATTATCGCCTATGTCCTTTCTCAGACATGCACAGGAGTGCTGTCTGAGATGCACTGGGATTTGTCCAAACTGTCAATTGAGAAATAACGTGTCCAATGGTCTGGTCAACTGACAAATAACACCCTTCTGTGATCTTATAGAAAGGCTAGAGAGGGACATCCTATGAACACACTGGAGAGCCTGTTAGCGTTAACTCTAAATCCCTTAAAGGGATAGTTCTCCCAAAAATGAAAATTCTGTCATTATTTACTCACCCTCAAGTTGCTCCAAACCTGTATGTATTTCTTTCTTATGCTGAACACAAAAGAAGATATTTTGAAGAATATGGCTAATTAAAAAAAAATAAAAAATACAATGGAAGTCCCATCAAGCCCATAAACTGTTTGGTTTCCAACATTCTTCAAAATATCTTCTTTTGTGTTCAGCAGAAGAAAGAAATTAATACAGGTTTGGAACAACTTGAGGGTGAGTAAATGAAGACAGAATTTTCATTTTTTGAAAATAATTATTTTCATATCTTATAATAGTTTCAATGTAGTACATCTAGCTTTAGCAGTGTGTCAATTAGTCATTTGAAACACTTACACTCCACGTTGAGCTGCACTTGAGCCTGTCTGCGTTTGATGTTTAGGCCGTTGTAAGGTGCGGTTTGGCAGCGGTACGCTCCCATCATGTCCCGCGTCACATTGGTCAGGCGCAAGCGTCCATCGCGTGTTTCCACCACCCAATCCCCCGATGGCATGGGCAGGTCCTTGTTGGCACGAGACCAAAGAACGGGTGGGCGTGGCTTACCATCGACCAAACACACAAGCTCTGCAGTACCGCCCTCACTGACATTGACCACACCCCCTCCGACTGGCACACTCAGAACAGGGGGAATGACTGGAAAAGGAAAAGAGATAGTTATAAGAGAATGAATACTGTGTTGAAGTCTGCACACTAAAAACAGTGATTATATTATTATATTAAATAATAGCTATTATGTACAAGAAAAATCAATGGACAACTAATAAATGGGGGAAAAAATGGAGATCTGTAAATCGAAATATTGAGTTTTATGAGATACTCAGATTTTTTAATTAAAGACCAAAATTTTTAACTGTAACTTCTCTCTATATATATTTAGCTTCCGTGACCCATGACGCTCACAAATTTATTTGCAACTTCTTATGCCATCATTAAGCAGATATTGACAAAAAATGTAAACAATTTATTCAGTTTTATGACACCTCTTTTTTAAATAATTAAGCATTTTGAATTGTATTTTATTCAAGTTATTTTATATTTTAAATCAATATATAGAGTATAAAACATAAAATAGGCATTATAGTCTAGAAATTAAAAACAACATTCAAATAGACTCAAAATGTATTAAGGCTAGCGACACTTAAAAAAGTAGTATCTAGTAAATCTACTAGACCAACACTAAAACACATAAAGGAAAAAATACACAAAATAATGACCGCATAGGATGGACAGACTTCAAACAGAACGAGAGAAAGATCATAAACGCGAGAGATAAAGAGAGTGTCAGATGATACGATTGATCATGTCAGATACTGCAGTCAAAAACAGAGAGTAACTCCAGAGAAGGTCGAAACTTCAAGAACAAAAAAAAGAAGAGAAACTCAGAAAAAACAGCTTCCTGCTGAGATGAGAGAGAGCAGATCAGAGAGGACTCAAATGCATGAGGGCATCTGAATATCCCAGAATTCAACAGTTTACTACCATCAGCCCAACAGAATGACCATTCCAATATTATAACAGTTTAACCATGAGGCATACAGACCCCTTTCTCCGATATAAATGATGTTTATTGTTGTTTTTTCCCACTATCAGAGAGGTTAAACAGAAAAGATATATATATATATAAGAACAATTTGTGCTAAATAGTTGTTGTTGTTTCTTTTTGTCTTTGTGCATCAATGGCAAAAATAAATAAATTAAATAAATAAAAAAAATGTAAAAACCAGCTTTATCTGCTCCCATAAAACTTTAATACATTGCAACGTTTAGACCAAACAAGTCTTCGGCTGGCAATAAGAACAACAAATATCAAGGGATTTTATACATAGTAAACACTCACACCTGATAAAAGACATGGGCAATCAGCAAACCAACCAATTATTGGTTGAAAAGTTGCAATATATTAAAGTTTTATAGAAGCAGATAAAGCATTGTGCCATATATAAAGATGGCACAAGAGGTCACATTTATTTTTCATTTTCAAAAATTATTAGGCTTGCTATCTGACTCTAATGCTCAGAATTCAACATAATTCACAATAAAAAATAATAATCTGACAACTAGAAAATAAGCACTTGTCAAGATAAACTCTCAACGTGTAAAAATTTTGTGTGAAAAGTAATGAGTCCTAGTTTGAACACTTGCAGTTGCTAAGATGGATGGATGGATGGATGGATGGATGGATGGATGGATGGATGGATGGATGGATGGATGGATGGATGGATGGATGGATGGATGGATGGATGGATGGATAGATAGATAGATAGATAGATAGATAGATAGATAGATAGATAGATAGATAGATAGATAGATAGATAGATAGATAGATAGATAGATAGATAGATAGTCTTGTTCAATGTCTTGTCCCAGCATGCTGTTTCAATAGGAAATAGACTGGAAAGAAAACAAAACTCATCAAACCATTTCATGAGGTCTTTCATGTTTGTGAGCAAAGAAAATCACATTATAACAAGCAAACAACATCATCAGCAACAAGCAGAAGAGACCAGATCAAGGGGCCATTTCACAGTACGAGCACAACAAGTGAGTTTTAACAGCTCTGAGGCCTTAAACCCTGAGTGTCTTTGGTATTACAAATGATGTCTCACCACTGCTCTGCGTGATGTTCACGTCTACTCGCAGTTCAGGAACGTTGCTCCCGGGGAAGTTCGCTACGCAGCTGTAGGTGGCCTGATCTCTGAACTTCATGTCCACGATTTCCAGGCTGCTGGTACCAGGCGGCATGTCTGGGTCGCTGCGCAGCACGATGAGACTGTCTGTGGGGTAGATGAGAACTCCGTTCTTGTACCAGGTGTAGTTCACCTTGTCCTGAGGCTGGGCATCAACGTGACAGGAAAGTTTGAGGTCTCGACCCATCTGTATGCTCTCGCTGTCTTTGTTGGAGTCCGGCGTAATCTGGAATGTTAAGTTCTTCATGGCTAACGGAGAGAGCGGAAAGATGACTTGATGAAGATGAAAGAAGCATTTTGGTTATGACTACATCCAATCCTAGCACTATGAATCTGCATAGAGACTGAATGGAGTCTGTACAGAAGCGGTTTAAAAAGGTCTAATTTCAGAAGTTTAATCCTTTCAAATTTAGACACAGTCTTGCCTTCCAGTATCAGTTTCATCATATTTATGCAAAACCATCTCAGAGGTCTGCTTCGCCGCAAACAGTGGATGTAAAAAAAGCTAAATTTGCATGATAAAAATAATGACTCAGTCATAAACTGCTTTTAAAGATGAAATTAATGAGCTGAAAGGCAGTATCACAAACCCAGCTGAACCTTACTGCTGTAATTTGTAAATACTGAAGCACAATTCATAACTATAACAGCTTAGTCGCGTTTATGCTCTGACAGTATGAAAAACGACCCTGCAGGTGGAGACAGAAACTTTAGCGCCATATGTTCAGCGCCCTGCATTTCAACAGACGGCTGCCTTACCTGGATGACTGGCTGCGCTCAGGCGTCTGTGGCACCTGCGTGTGCGTTTGACACAAAGCGAGCTCATTACCGTCAACATAGACGAATCCAGTGTGCACCCTGCACATTCTGAAATAAGACGATTCTACTGCTAATTACCTCCATTCCTCTCAAATTAATTGGAGTAAATAAAAATGATTAAAGAGGCTAAGAATAGCTCCGGGCCTTGATGAACGGCAGGCGTTATGGCAGCCGTTCCTGAATCACCCTCTCGGCTTGAGGAGTTTAACACAATCACACACTGCCAAGAGAGCTAATTACAGTTCAACCGCTAACTCACGCTCACGCCACATAAACACACGCTCCTGCGCATACATATGAAGAAATCTGGCTCTAAAATTTTTCTGCTAGGCGCGAGACAGACAGGAAGTCATAACTCATTCAAATGTGTGTCAATCAAGCGGTCTGAGGAATATGTAAACTTAAATTGAATCTGATGGCTTGAGATGTAACTAATATTTCAGCCATTAAAGGTGAAGTCATTTCTGTGTCACCAAAGAGAAGTGCAGAAATAAAGCACTTTTACAGTTTATAAGTGTGAATCTGAATTGGCCACACCCCACAAGAAGATAAATTAGAGTTTGAATCTATCTATCTATCTATCTATTAGGGGTGTAATGGTACATGTATTCGTCCCGAACCGTACAGTACGGATGTCACGGTTCAGTTCATGCAGTTAGACAACGAATACGGTAAGTCACAGGCAAACCACACTCCAATACTGAAGGGGGCACGCACGGTAATGCAACACTGTTTGCTAACTGCCACAACAGGAAAAAGAGCAGAAGAAGAACAGACGATTTTGATTGATGGGAGCATTTCACTAAATGTATGCAACATATTAGCAGATATATTCATTATATTTACTTTATTACACACATTACCTGTTAGTAATGTCGTAATTATTTAATATGTGTTTAAATACATTTTTCATGAAAATAAGTTATGACAGCAACTGTGTAAATGATTATATTTCAAAAAAGAATTGGAGTAATAATTTAAGAAGAAGTTAATGCAAATCTTGCATTAAAAACCTTACTTTACTTTAATAGTTTGGGCTCTGTTGTAACCTTTAATATTACAGTACTGTGCAAGAAAGGGCTCCCTGTATATAGTTTACAGCATTAGCTGAGATATTTTTTTTTATCCTTAAGAAAATGTTAATTGTGATTGAATTTATTAAAAGAAAGAGACACAATTTGTTAAATAAACCACTGTTTAATAAAAAAAAAGAAGAAAAAAGAAGCAATTTTATGTTTAGTTATCTCCCCCTGCTGTACAAAGCCTGTAACGAACCATGACTTCAATACGTACGTACTGAACCGTCATCTTAACTTGTATATATCAAATCTACTTTCTATCATTCAAATTCAAATTGCAATGCACATATGTACAAACAAACACACTTACATCTCACAAGGAGGTTGACGGTTCTTCTTGCAGGGTTTCCCACATTGTTGACGGCTGTGCAGTTGTAGATGCCAGCATCAGCGGGAGTGACGGACCAGAGAGTGAGGGACCCACCTCGGATCACGGACCGCTGAGGGAGAGACCCAGGGTACCGCGACCAGGTGACTGTAGGCGTGGGAAACCCTGCCGTTACTTCACATGACAGCGTGACATCTTGGCCTGGGTCCACCACGTACGTCTCGTTCACAGATAGTTTGAGAGCAGGAGGTGCTGGGAATAAAAGACAACAAACAAAAGAATGCATCATTCAAAGCTGCTGGGTTTCCTGTTTATGTCTAGATTAGTGAGTCTTACATTTACAGAATAGAGCAGAACAAAAGGAGTGCAGGTGGTCTTGCGTCAACATGGGAACAGTTCAAAGCTAGAAGTGTCTTGACATGTCAAGAAGATCAATACTACCATCGATAATAACATTTCATGAAAAATCACCTCTTCGCTGCTTTTGGGTGAAAGAACTAACAGCTATTCTTAGCATGACACACAAGTCAAGTACCATGACAGGCCTTTACAGTATCTCCTTTAGTGATTCCCTGTTTCAAAGCCAAAATGTCCTGTCAGCTGATTTAACCTCAGCAACTGCTGAGCATTTAAGAAAGGATAATTTATAAATACTTTATAAATAATTTTGATAATATTTTTTTAAAAATAATAAAAAATATATATATATGTAAAACATTTTAGGGCCATTAAGATATATTTTTTCACTTAAAAAAATACTAAAGAATTGTATTCATTTACTTTCATTTATAAAAACAGCCACATCTAAATTTTCATAAGAGATATTTCAAGAAATTATCACAAGATTGAACAAATGATCATTAAGCCAGAAATGAATTTCACAGTCAGAATCACACATTAAAAATAACATTGTGTCCTTATACCTTATAATGCAGGTGATTACTGCAGCAGTGATATTATTAAAGTGCACATACTGTTCGTCTAACAACAGTCAAATACAAAAATTCCTCAATCACTCAATTTCTTTTTTGCGTATGTTCATTATTGTTAAGAAAAATAAAATTAATTAATAATAATTAATAATTTGTTACATTTATATAGCGCTTTTCTGGGTACTCAAAGCGCTTTACATATAGTAGGGGGAATCTCCTCAACCACCACCAATGAAATTAAATTAAACTTCTTGAAACCCACTCTTTAAGATGAATGTCAATTAATAAATCACCTTATGAACTGAACTTGAGTTTCTCATTTTATGGCCTTAGCATGGGGAACTATACACAGATGTATAACACCTGTGTTTCTAACAGTGGCACAAAAACACATCAGTCCTCATGCGATCTGAATCTCTCAATCTGTTTTTATGTCATCATGTAGGGAGAATGGGAAATGACATCAGGACATGATGAGGGCCAGATTCGAACCTGCAAACCCTGGCATCAACTTCTCTTACGTGTCACACAGCTCACAAATGTCATCACTCCCATCTGTGTTCATTATCTCAGCAGTCTAGAACTGTCATACTGTACCTGAACAAGACCAGACTGCTGTTAAGCATCATAAATTCATTAGTTAAAAATAAATGACTCAAATTAGAAAGCAGAAAACCTGCCAATGTGTTCATCTGCCTAAATTAATTGTCATTGGCAATATTTGAGCTCTGAATAGGCTTGTAAAACATTCCCACATTTAATGCCAGAAGTTCTCATCCAATGTCCATTAAAACTGATCCAAAAAAGTTGAATAATATTTTATAAAAGAGCATCAAAAGTGATTAAAAATGCCTTCACTGAGGGTTAAAAGTTTATCATTAATTGGCTAAATTGTTCCAAAACAAAGAGACAGCCCTGCCAACACACATGCAACACACTAATACACTAAATAATCATCAGTATTTTTGGCTTGTCATACAGTATATATATATATATATATATATATATTACACACTGCCATCCAAAAGTTTGGAAACACCCCTGGCAAAGTGTGGTTTTGGACGATATCAGCATAAATCCTTATAATTTTTTGGTGCAAAAGCATTAAAGTAACTTGACATTATCATTGAAGACCAGCAATAATAATTTCCATTTTGATTACATAATAATGGCAATATATACATGTGTCAAAGTCAGACATGCCCCTTTGCCAGCTGTGATGCCTGGTTACTGGTTTAAACTTGGCCCAGGTTTGTAAAAGATTTTTGGGTCAGCACATGTTAATAGCTTCAACAATTGATCGCCAATTAGGTTTAGAATACAATGAACCAATTAGAGGCCAGTTTAGGTCAGATAGCTGCTAATGGTGGATATTTTGATGAATCGAAAATTTTAATTTTTTCTATGTATAAACTGTTTATGTAATAAAATATGTTTTGGTAGTTTGTGTTGTCCCTTATCAGTGCAAGATTATCACAAATTAAAAAGGATTCATGCCAATATTGTGCAAAACCCCAATTTTCTAGGGCATTTCCAAACTTTGGGAGGGCAGTGTATATACACTACCGTTCAAAAGTTTGGGATCGGTACGATTTTTAACGTTTTTAAAAGAAGTCTGCTAAACAAGACTGCATTTATTTAATTAAAAATACAGTAAAAACAGGAATATTTTAAAATATTATTACAATTTAAAATAACTGTTTTCTATTTGAATATATTTTACAAAGTAATTTATTCCTGTGATGGTAAAGTTGAATTTTCAGCATCATTACTCCAGTCTTCAATGTCACACGATTCTTCAGAAATCATTCTAATATGCTGATTTGCTGCTCAAGAAACATTTCTGATTATTATCAATGTTGAAAACAGTTGTGTACTTTTTTTTTCAGGATTCCTTGATTAATAAAAAGTTCAAAAGAACAGCATTTATTTGAAATATAATCTTTTGTAACATTATAAATGTCTTTACTGTCACTTTTGAATGATTTAATGCATCCCTGTTGAATTAAAGTATTCATTTCTTTAATTTCTTTTAAAAAAAAAAATAAAAAAATTCTTACTGTCCCCAAACTTTTGAACGGTAGTGTATAATATTACAAAAGCTTTGTATTTCAGATAAATGCTGTTCTTTTGAACTTTTTATTAATCAAGGAATCCTGAAAAAAAAGTACACAACTGTTTTCAACATTGATAATAATCAGAAATGTTTCTTGAGCAGCAAATCAGCATATTAGAATGATTTCTGAAGAATCATGTGACACTGAAGACTGGAGTAATGATGCCGAAAATTCAACTTTACCATCACAGGAATAAATTACTTTGTAAAATATATTCAAATAGAAAACAGTTATTTTAAATTGTAATAATATTTTAAAATATTCCTGTTTTTACTGTATTTTTTATTAAATAAATAAATAATCTTGGTTAGCAGATGAAACTTCTTTTAAAAACATTAAAAATCGTACCGATCCCAAACTTTTGAACGGTAGTGTATATACACAGTATCTCACAGGAGTGAGTCACATTTTTGTAAATATTTTATTGTATCTTTTCATGTGACAACACTGAAGAAATGACACTTTGCTACAATGTAAAGTAGTGAGTGTACAGCTTGTATAACAGTGTAAATTTGCTGTCCCCTCAAAATAACTCAACACACAGCCATTAATGTTTAAACCGCTGGCCACAAAAGTGAGTACACCCCTAAGTGAAAATGTACAAATTGGGCTCAATTAGCCAGTTTCTCTCCCCGGTGTCATGTGACTCGTTAGTGTTACAAGGTCTCAATGCCACACACTGCATCAAATTGGTCTGCATGGCTGTCGTCCCAGAAGGAAGTCTCTTCTAAAGATGATGCACAAGAAAGCCCACAAACAGTTTGCTGAAGACAAGCAGACTAAGGACATAGATTACTGGAACCTTGTCCTGTGGTCTGATGAGACCAAGATAAACTTATTTGGTTCAGATGGTGTTAAGCGTGTGTGGCGGCAACCAGGTGAGGAGTACAAAGACAAGTGTGTCTTGCCTACACTCAAGCATGGTGGTGGGAGTGTCATCGTCTGGGGCTGCATGAGTGCTGCCGGCACTGGGGAGCTACAGTTCATTGAGGGAACCATGAATGAGCAGAGCATGATCCTCTCCCTTCAGAGACTGGGCCGCAGGGCAGTATTCCAACATGATAACGACCCCAAACACACCTCCAAGATGACCACTGCCTTGCTAAAGAAGCTGAGAGTAAAGGTGATGGACTGGCCAAGCATGTCTCCAAATGTAAACCCTATTGAGCATCTGTGGGGCATCCTCAAACAGAAGGTGGAGGAGTGCAAGGTCTCTAACATGCACCAGCTCTGTGATGTCGTCATGGAGGAGTGGAAGAGGACTCCAGTGGCAACCTGTGAAGCTCTGGTGAACTCCATGCCCAAAAGGGTTAAGGCAGTGCTGGAAAATAATGGTGGTTTATATATTTAATATTCTTATCATGCTTACTGGTAAGCAAAAAATAAATAAAATAAATACATGTTTTGCAGTGTACTCCAGGTCATTAAAAAATATTAAAAAGTATTTTTGAGTATCTCCCACACTGAAGAAAAAAATACACTCTTGTAAGGCTTACTTTTCAAACTATTTTTACTCCGAAATTGCTAGTAAATTTCCAAAATAATTACCAAGAAATGGCAAGTAACATACATGGAATTATTAATGAAATTTTGAAGTCGAAAGTAAAACCTAGACCAATCATCTTTGTTGTGTTTACTACTTCTTTTACAGGGCAGCTATTCTTTCATACAACCAGAGATTAAAATGTAACCCTCTAGAGAAAAAGAGATGACTGAGACCTTCATTCAATCATCCAAAAGTGGTTACAATTTTATGTCCCACAAGCACGACAATCCAGGATAATCCCAAAAATAGGAGATTGTTCTAAAAGGGTGAATTTCACGTAACCTGTTGAGAACATTTCTGGGTCATACTTCATCCCAAAATCAAAAGTATATTAAAAATAAATAAGCATAAATATATTTGAAAAAAAGATTGTTCAAGTTTGAATAACAAAAACAGTTTATATAAAAAGTATTATGCACTTTAATTTAGGAAAGGAAGCAAACCTGACCTGAGGCTAGTCTGATCTCTTTATCTGATCTGCAAAAATCTCATGTCTCCACATAGAGGCAGATGATCCTCATGTACTCCAGCACCAGACTGGAGGGGATTCGGGCTTCTGTACTGCCAACAGCACTACAAGTTCTCGGCGGCATACAAGAATCGTATTTGTTCTACAAATAACAGAGAGATCACAGGGACTGAAACAGAGACAAGAAAGAGAGAGTCTGAGGAGGAAAGAATTTATTGCTTCAATTTCCCAGAACGGTACGAAGGGGACGGTGCAGCATCAGTCCACTGTTGTCTCACGATAATGGGACTGATGTGTTTTACTGAGTTTACGCCGCTTGTACAAACTGCTGCACTTCTGGGCTCGACAAACAAATCAGAGAGACAAATAGATCGAGGAAATTTCAGTTAAAAGAAATGAAGGGTCAGAAATTAACTTGGAACTGAATTAAAGTGGAACTACAAGATGAGGATGAGACTAGAGGTAGTTATATGAATTATGCTCCCTTCTAAGACCTTGTTTTGCTTCTAAAGTTTTGTAGAGAATGCACAAGCTCAGAGAAAAAACTATATCCAATATGGTGGATAGTTGATTATAAATAAACATTTTATTCAATACTGAAAAGCAATGCTAATGTGTCTACAGTAATCACCCAATCACATGGCAGAAACTCAATGCATTTAGGCATGTAGACATGGTCAATACGATCTGAGCATCGGAATGGCGAAGAAAGGTGATTTCAGTGACTTTGTATGTAACATGGTTGTTGGTGCCAGACGGGCTGGTCTGAGTATTTTAGATCTCCTGGCTAATCTACTGGGATTTTCACGGACAACCATCTCTAGGGTTTACAGAGAATGGTCAGAAAAATATCCAGTGAGCAGCAGTTCTGTGGCTGACAATGCATTGTTGATGCCAGAGGTCAGAGGAGAATGGCCAGACTGGTTAAAGCTGATAGAAAGGCAACAGTAACTCAAACCGAGGTCTGCAGAAGAGCATCTCTGAACACACAACACGTCCAACCTCGAAGCAGACGAGCAGAAGACCACACCGTGTGCCACTCCTGTCAGATAAGAACAGCAAACTGAGACTTCAATTCATGCAGACTCACCAAAATTGGACAATAGAAGAAGAAAATTGTTGCCTGGTCTGATAAAATGTGCACTATTTGCTTTTTTCGTGTTGTGTCGTGCCGCTTTAGACAGAGAGAGTCCCTCTGACCGACACTTTAAGCAACCAACCACAGTTTTGTTTTTATGTGATATTTTAGGGTGAATCTATCTGAAATAGATCATACTTACTTATTTATATAGCTTATTTATATACCCTATCTCCCTGTGCCTGCAGACGCAGGATGAATCTGCCTGGAAAAGCCGATGCGTTTGCAGTCCCACCTCACATCTGGACAGAACGTGACTTTTTTAACTTTTGAAACTGTAGCTTAAAAACAGAATAGAAGAGTGGTAAATTCAGTAGAGATGTGCCTGGTAAGTCACATTTATTTTAATCTGGACATTCATATTAATGTTTTTCTGTCTGCTCCTAAGAAAGTTTTACCTTCAAACTAAAAGATTCTACTTCTTAACAGTTTAATTGAGCCTGATTAATTACATTGGAATCAGATAAATAATTAAATTTCACACATCATCCTCCAGCTGCTTTTTGTTCTGATTATTGGTTTTTAAAAAAAAAGCATAAGTGGGTTTCCAGCCTTAAACTACAATAATAGACCAGAGTGTAAAAAATTAATTGAAATAATAGCACAGCAGTCTCAGTGAATGGCTGAAAGCACTGAAAGAAAGTGGAAAATGTGTAAAAATGTTTTGATTAAAATCTATATCCGTCTAAAATAAATAAGTACAGATTATTTCACAGATATTACTCAGAACAAAGCATAATATATTGTTGCACTCAGGGATATTTAGTTACCTTCTACTCTGAGAATCTTTTGATTTGATGCTGCTAACCAGAAAAAACGTTCCTTGAACGTATTGTATCAATTCGGTAAACATAACTTTTACCCCAGACAGACTGATAAAATAAATATGCATTCTTTAATGGATTTTGCCATCCAAAAGTAATAAGTACTAATTATTTCAAAGGCATAACTCTGAAAACAAAGCAGACAGCATGAACCTTTCAGCGCCTGTGGTTTTCATATATCAGTCACTGAGTTTATCCTAGAAAGATTCTATTAAAGGATTTAGGCGTAATAAACAAGGCTAAACCTTTTCTTCTCGGAAAGCATTCTCTGTCTCTTCTGAAGGATGTCACTTTTAGGATTGTTCATCCACTTCAGTGTCACATCTGTCAATCACATGAGTCAATCACTGATGGCTTCACCACGGTAAAAAAAGAGAAGTAACGCAACAGCATGGCAGATTAACGAGGCTATCGGAGCCGTGCTGCCGTGGCAACAGATGAAAAGTAATTAGTACTCAGCAATGTAAGACACGACAATAACATAATTAAAGCAATTTATCCTGTCTGATTTAATGATGCCTGTCTCTATTAGGGCTGTAAAATAAATCGTATCTGCATGCCAATGAGCATACCGATATCATGATTTTTTTTGTCTGCAAGGTTTTTTTTTAGTTTTTCTTTTCATCAAAGTCAGAAAACAGGTTGATATTGATTGTGTAAATATGCATATTTATCAGTTTATATGTGGCTTTGTTTAGTTTCTCCTTTGCATTTATTTTCTACAAAAGATGTCATTCATCTTATCATTCCAAACCTTTATGCTGTCATTTGTTTGTCTGTTTGTTTTTATAATGGAATTACAATAATTTTTTTATTTTTCAATCAAAGGACAGCTG
>RJVU01057857.1:2375997-2388793 GCA_003731715.1 Anabarilius grahami | reverse complement strand
AATAAAATAAAATAAAATAAAATAAAATAAATACTTGTCCTCTGTAGGGTCATGGTGATGATAGATCCTTTAATAAATAAATAAATAAACAAATAAATAACATTTTCTAGAAATTTGTTGTCATTGATCTTCCTGTTGATACCAAGTAACATTTTTCACATGTGTCACAACCAAACATGGCTCGTCAGTTTACTGAATTAACCCTCTGGTATTGATGATTTGCCGGTCACACTTGTGTTGTTCGCTTTTTTGAATCAAGCACATGATTTGTAAAAAACAATTTTTGTGGTCACATAGCAACTGCCACAAAAGTCACAGGGTTTTGTACCATTCTGATAAAGTTGCAATTTTTCAAAACATTTTTTTTTTTCGGTCTAAAATGACCAAAGAACACCAATTTTCATTTTGGTTGAACTATTGCTTTAACAGGCAAAGAGGCAAATGTCCTCTCCCAAGGGGAAATGAGTGTGTACATCACACACACGCAGCCCATTTATTCTCATTACACCTGATGGTGTATTAGAGCAGTGTATTGATGGTAAGGGAAGGCAGGTGTGTGTAGCGAGACACAGACTGATCAATATCAGACGCATCTCCCCTCAGCCGCTCTCTGCTATGCATAAGGCACACTTTCAAATCTGCTTTGCTATAGATAAGTCTCAGTTGTGCTCTTGCATATGCATATGGAAGAGATCCATGTCGTATAAAGGTCAGGTGTCATTGTTTCTCACATCATCAGACCCACATGGTTAGATAAAAACTTTATTCATGGGTGAGGAATAGAAAGTCATTGAGCAGAGCAAGTAAATGCGATCAGGACATGACTGAACTCAAAACCATTACACCCACATGAGCTCCAACATGCCAAAAGCATTGCTATGTTCAGACAGGATACTAACTATTTAGTATCTAACTGCCTTCTACTATGAAAAAAAATATGAAATTCAGCAATAAATGTTTCAAACTCTAGTGTGCTACACTGTCATCACATAACCTCATCACCTTCCATGTGAGTGTTAGTTGCCAATAAAAAGAGTTCACCCCAAAAAATTATGTATACATTTCTTTGTTCTGCTGTACACAAAGGAAGGTATTTGGAAGAACGTTTGTAACCAAGCAGATCTCGCTCCCCCTTGACTACCATAGTAGGAAAAAAAAAAATATGTCAGTCAATGGGGGGCGAGAGCTGCTTGGGTACAAACATTCTTCCAAATATCTTTCTTTGTGTACAGCAGAACAAAGAAAAGAGTAAATGATGACAGAAATTTCATTTTTGGGTGAACTATCCCTTTAACTGGTGCAATGAAATAATGAGTCAACAAAAAGGATTTCAGCAGTAATAATTACAGATTAATTTGTCAAATTGGAAATCAGACCCTGGAGGCTGCCTGCATTATTATCACATGATCTCACAAAAAAAAAAAATCCATTAATTAGTCAATTAAGGTGTTACACTACAGAAACAAATTTATGTTTAATGAGTTTTGACTTGTTTTTCTGTGAAAATATCTAAAAATCCTCCATATAAGATACATTTACTTGAGAAGCAACACTGCATAAGTTTTCATAGACTGTTGAATATCAGTTTATTCTGTCTTACTGCACAGATTTTTTTCACTTGTTTAACACTTTTATCATTCAATCAAGAGAAGAAATCTGCCAGTGCAGTAAGACAAAATATAAATGATTATACTGATAAAGTTACAGTATATTGTCTAAAAAACAAGCCTTAATATCATATGCAGTGTTGCTTCACAAGTAAATTTATCTTGTTTAAATCACTTTTAGATATTGTAACCAGAAAACTTTACAAAATACTTGTGCCATGTAACAATTACCATATTTCTTCAGATTCATTTATCTTAATGAACGTCAAGTGCATTAAATTATGGGATGCGGTATAGTTTACTGTGCATCTCATCAAACATAGTAGGTCATCCCTGGTATTTTATATGCATACATAAAATGCACATTCTATATACAGTCTACATAATACTGTATATACTGCAGAGATAGTAAGAGAGTAGTATGTTAGTATGCTATTCTCTCTCACACACACAAATGGACGGAAGGAGGAAATATGTGTCAGTGACCAGTAAAGAAGTCTGTGTGTGTGTGTGTGCGTGCGTGCGCGTGCGTGCGCGTGGGTGGGTGTGCGTGAAGGAGAGCGAGTCACCGGAGCAACAAGTATAGAGAGATCGGACATCCACTGTCTCTATTGCCGTAAGGGACCAGGCTTGTGCAATTAAGCCCCGCCAATTACTGGCAGCTAATGGCTCAAATAGGCAGAGACAGAGATACATTAACACAGCTAACCAACGCTTAACCAACCCTTTATTAGACACATCCTAACAGGGAGACAATGACCCCTAAAGCACTAGCATATGTTAAGCGATGCACATTAACCCACATTGCATTAATTAACATATATTTGAAGCCAGAAATCCACCCCCGTAATTTGAACTACAAACAAACCATTTGTGTTCAAACCCTCTAGACATGAACAAAGACAGCCTACGGAGATTACAAAAGCACTTCAGAGAAAACACACTGTAAAATAAACTTGCAAAAGTGCCAGTCAGGGAACAGTGTGTGTATAAACTATAATTAACTGAGTGGAGGCATTTTGAAATAATGGACAAAACTGTCAACAAATAATGAGGTTTTATTTAAATGGGATTGTTTAAAAAAAAAAAAAGTTTGAATCTTACCAATAAAACTAAACTGAATCTAGGTATATTACATCACATTAAAGCAGTAGGCTGTTTGGTACACCTAAAACAAAAACATACAATAGTCTATCTTCATAAAATAGCAAATAAATAATAACACGTATGCATAAAAAAACAAAAAAACAAAGTATACTTTCTGCTTAATTCATACAGTGGAGTTCATACTATGTACTTTAATGGGGGGGTCGCCATCATGTATGTTGTGTTAGAAGGGATACCCACTCTCTTTGACTTTGAAAACCCCTGATAGAGACCTTATGTAGCCCCGCCCCTTTTCAGCGCTGCACTCGTTGTGTTTTGTCTTCCTGTTTGTACTTCCACAATATGAAGGTAAGATCTTACAGATTTATGAACGAGCTGCTCGTTTTAAAATCTTTCGAGTCTACTGACATTTGTTAAGACATCTGCTTCAAACATTGCAATGCTCATGATAACTTGCATTAACTTTACAATAAGTAATCCACTTATTACTCTTCGACAGCGATGCCAAAGAATTATAGAGCTCAAAAACAGAAGTTGAAACACAAAATTCTAAAGATAGTTCTGCGCTTGTGTCTCTGGCGCATAAGGTCTATATGAGTAAAACAAGGTCTGTGGTAAACATAACTTGATATTTTGTTCAACACTCTATTAGTTCATTTAATTATTCATCTATGTGTAGCATTTCATTACAAACAAACCAACAAACAAGTAAATCAATATGTAACGAAATTGAGTTTTAAAACCCAAAGGGAGAAAAAAAAACCTTCAATAAACTACCTCAGATTCCAAAATGAATCACGAAGCTCTCTATTCAGGATAACAAAAATATGTCCTTGAAGTGACCACTGTATGTATACTTCACTAACAGCCTTATGAAAAGGACCCTATTGACCGTACCAGAAAAATATCAGACTTATTGAATTGGTAGGAATAATCTAATCTAGTACAAATAACTATATAGTGAAATATACAGTTGATGTGATAGAAAAAAAAGCTGAGATTTATGGCTAAAAATCAGAGAGAACGAATAAAGATGTTCCTAAACATCAACCATCTGTTGCACAACTTGTCAAATTCGCATGACTGGCGTGAGAGAGGAGGATTTAGTGTGCCGTCTTTAACAGGTCGAATAAACTCCAATACAGCATTAGGATCACGATACAAAAATCAATCTACCTGATGCCACCTGTTCTGTCCGTGTGTCTGTGTATGACCCACATGGGGTAAATCTAATCCTGGGCATCCATGGCATAAAGATAGCAGAGAAAGTAATCTTTCCATCCCTCTACCAATCACAGAGAAAATAAACACACAACAACACAAGCACGTACTGTCTGACTTGATGCGGATTATTAACTACTTCAAATCAAAAGCAACTCTATAACTCTCCATGTGGTGAACAGCACAGTCTCAGACCATGTGTGTGTTTGAACAAAATACAGAAGACAACTACTTGTTTGTGCACAGTTGAATATTTGTTTGTTAGTACATTACTGAAATGTCTTAAATGAAAGTGTGAATTGTGACATTACTTACATGTCAATTAAACACCCATCCACTCCAACGCCCCAACACCACCCAAAAATAACTTTAGCAAAATACAATTAGCGATATTTTTATAATACAAGTACTAATAAAATGTTTAGTATATTAAATAATTTTTTTTTAAATTAAGTAAATTAAAGAAAAATAATTTATTAATTTATGAAAAGAAAATGTATTATTCTGTTCATTCTAATGATTATATCCTAACTCCCCCCTCCAAAATGTTAATTCTAAGTAGCAAGAAAACTAATTCCTTATCAAAAAAATCACTAACATCGTATTTTTACCGGCTGCTAGTGACCAGCAGCACAGCGACCCGAAGTCCTCCAGCAATAAAATCATCATCATGCATCAGCATGATGCCTGAAAATGCTGTCTATTTTAAGCCCTCACCTTATTCCTTCACTTTCTTTTTTCTTTTTTCCATTCTTTTCTTTGACACACTCCCAAAGCATTTAAATTGACAAGTCATCATACCCTAGTGTAGTGAAATTCAGCCAAGAGGAAAATATAAAAATGGTAAAGGAGCAAAAGAGAAAAATGTTCCACCAGGTTCACTCTTTTCTCTGAATAATGACTATCTTTCTCTTCCAGATCTTCTACAGCTCTCTCAATCCCAGCCATACAATTATCCAATTAAAGCTTCATTTGAGCATGAGTGTGATGGGATTGAGTTATATCAGTTGTTTCCTCTTGAACGATTTGCGCAGATGGTGCCTCTATGTCTATATGAACAATGAAAAAAACATATAATTAAATGCAAAATACTGACGTATTAACAAAAGTATGTGCACTTTTTTATCTTTTCCAGGCTGATTTACATGCATAAGGTTAAAATCCCAGGTTTTTACTATTAAAAAGTGATAAAGTTGATTAAATTGCCTTTGATTTGAATTATTATGAGATATGATACATTCTTTATACTAGAGAACAAGTACACACAGACTCTGTTTGAGTCTCCTCAGATTTCTATTAAATCAACAAGCCAGTTGAAGCTGTGCAGTGATCTTACCACAGCTGAGGTGAGGCAAAGCATTTGTTAATCATAACACGGAATCCCATGCTAGTACTTGCACTATTGCTGCACTATAGAGTATGCATACTTTGAAGAGTTTGCAAACATTCTATATATACAGAATGATAATGGTCTACTACTGTACATTTGCCAAAACGTGGATTATACAACAGAGGATAGTATGTAGTAGGGCTGCACAATACGAAAAATAACATTGAACTTAAACGCGATTATTGCTTAAATGCGATTCTTAGTGCGATTATAAATCTCAAAGGCTGTGATTATTTTTTTAAGCACAGCTTGTCGATGAAGTATGGCTCCAAATGCTAATCCAAAGCACTGCGAGTTTCAATCGCTTATAATGTACATTTGAAAAAGCAACACGTGTCAAACATCTTTCCAGACATGAGAAGCATTTATTAGTATCTTGTCCAACAAAAGACAACATTTATTAACATGTTTTTACTCCAAACTAACTTTATAACGACAGTTGAGTATCCTTCTGTGAGATGATGTGGCTTCTTACACAGAATAAGGCAGTCGTGTGTTTATTAGTTTTAAATCTTCTGTTTCCGTGTTATCTGCGTGTTAAGCTTCTTCTGTGGGAGGGCATACTTTGAGTTTCTGCACAAGAGCGCCCTCTGCCTTTCAGATGGAGAAGCATTTACTACTGATCACAGAGCCGCACAGCTCTGACAAGCTGCGTATTAAATAATCGCAGCCTTTGCCAAATCGCGTGCGCTTTTATCGCGATAAATCGTGCAGCCCCTGTATGTAGAATCTGATATCTAACGATGCAACATGCTTGATTTGACTTTCTATTTCCAGTGTGATGAGCAAGAGTATCGAGTATTTCAAGAGTATCGCCGTCTTGGATAGCTGATGGTCGGGGAGGCATAAGACGTGTCCGGCGAAACAAAAACGGCGTTCGGTGACGATCGCAGAGAGGGGCCGTGTACCATCGCGACGGTATACTTTCACGTTCATAACATGGTCCTGGTAAGTGATCTTGAGGATGCATCGAAGACATCAGGGATGGAAAACGTGCAACTTTCGAGAGATGGCTTCCATCATCTTCCAGGTTTCGCACCCATAGGTCACCATCGGCACAATCAATGGAGTGACGGCCGAAAAAGTCGATGACGAGGAGGAATAGCATCTGTGAGAACACGCAACCTTGTCGTATGCCAGTTTCGATCGTGAAGAAATCTGTTACCCCTTCTTCCATCTGTACGCAGCAACAAGAGCCTTTGTACAAGTTGAGAAAGATGTCAATGAATTGGGATGGGATTCCGTAAGCCCGAGCTATCTTCCACAGCACCGAGTCAAAGGCCTTGACAAAGTCAATAAAGTTCAGTGAGATCCATTGTTGATATTCTAGCTATTGTTCCACCACTTGTTGCAGAACAAAGATCTGCTCGATACAGGATTGTCCGCTTCGGAAGCCCACTTGTTGCTCCAAATTGTGATGGCTAGACGACTGGGTCAGAGCATCTCCAAAACTGCAGCTCTTGTGGGGTGTTCCCGGTCTGCAGTGCTCAGTATCTATCAAAAGTGGTCCAAGGAAGGAACAGTGGTGAACCGGCGACAGGGTCATGCTCAAGAAGTTAATGCTGGTTCTGATAGAAAGGTGTCAGAATACACAGTGCATCGCAGTTTGTTGCGTATGGGGCTGCATAGCCGCAGACCAGTCAGGGTGCCCATGCTGACCCCTGTCCACCGCCGAAAACCGCCAACAGTGGGCACGTGAGCATCAGAACTGGATGGCCGGGTGCGTGTGTGTCGCTTACCTGGGGAAGAAGGTAAGCCAGCGGAAGCAGTGTGATGCTTTGGGCAATGTTCTGCTGGGAAACCTTCGGTCCTGCCATCCATGTGGATGTTACTTTGACACGTACCACCTACCTAAGCATTGTTGCAGACCATGTACAGTACACCCTTTCATGGAAACGGTATTCCCTGGTGGCTGTGGCCTCTTTCAGCAGAATAATGTTCCCTGCCACAAAGCAAAAATGGTTCAGGAATGGTTTGAGGAACACAACAATGAGTTTGAGGTGTTGACTTGGCCTCCAAATTCCCCAGAACTCAATCCAATCGAGCATCTGTGGGATGTGCTGAACAAACAAGTCCGATCCATGTAGGCCCAACCTCGCAGCTTACAGGACTTAAAGGATCTGCTGCTAACATCTTGGTGCCAGATACCACAGCACAACTTCAGGGGTCTAGTGGAGTCCATGCCTCGACGGGTCAGGGCTGTTTTGGCAGCAAAAGGGGGACCAACACAATATTAGGAAGGTGGTCATAATGTTATGCCTGATCGTGTATATAAATAAAATTTAAAATAACTGTTTTCTATTTAAATATATTTTAAAATGTAATTTATTCCTGTGCTGCAAAGCTGAATTTCAGTGAACTTAAGTGTCACATGATCCTTAAGAATTCATTCTAATATGCTGATTTGCTGCTCAAGAAATATTTCTTATTATTATCAATGTTAAAAACTGTCGTGCTGCTTAATAATTTTGTGTAAACTGTGATGTAATTTTTTCAGGATTCTTTGATGACTAAAAAGTTTTTAAAAAAACTGCATTTAAGAATATTTTTATAACATAAATGTGTTTACTGTCACTTTTTAATGCATCCTTGCTGAATAAAACTAATAAGTTCATCTAAAAAGAAAAATCTTGAAACTCCAACATTTTGAACAGTACTGTATAAAAGAATAAAACTGTATAAAAATTATGAAAAAGGTCAAAGGTAATCAGCAATGATGGTTTAGATACATCTTTACACCCTCAATGCTTAAAAATGGCTCTTGAAGATCTATCCACCATAGTGGACAGCAGCATCAGAGTGTTAAAGGAGGTCTTTCTCTCTGAGTTAAGCTCTTGACCTTCACACAAACGGATGGTGACCAGCTAGGTTTGGAGTTACACGTCACAATCGACCTGTAATTTAAAGCAGCGCATCAAATCCTCGCCCAGACGCAGTCTCCTTCACTCTACCCTCCAAAGAGACTAACTTCTCAAACTTCAGCGCAGCATCCTACATGCGTTTCTGCCCCTCCAATTTCATCTCGCCCCCTTCCTGCTCGTCAGTTCAGAGGAAAGAAAATGAAAATCAACAGAAAAACAAATCAGTGTTTTGTTCTTTCGGCAGTGAGCTGCGTGTTCGCGAGCCGCGCGCTCCTGCCACGCGTAAAACAAATTCCAATTTGCAGCAGTGTGTTGTTTCTCCACAGGGCAGGACACCGATGGGGTGCCGCAGTGTGTGTGTGTGTGTGTGTCTAAGTGTGTGCGAGGTACATACTACTGATATTGTCACTCCAGACTCACTCATCTCTATTGACTATTTCACAGCTGCCTTTCTAGTGGAGAGAGCAGAAAGAGGAGTATCACCAGTCTTTCAAACTCATCACAAGAGAGAGAGAACGAGAAACGAGGGAAATAAAGACACACACAGAGAGGGGGGAACTTTTGGGCTACTTTTAGATTTTCTCGGCAAGCTTTGAACTCGTTTCTCGAGTATGAATTCTTAATGCTGCTAATTTGAACACGAACAAACATGTTTTTTACATGACTAATTCATAAAGGGTTTCTCTGGGTATTGTAGTCACATTTTTGTTGTTCTAGCAGAGATTTCTCTTTTATTTGCCAGTCACAGGCGTATTTTTGCTTTTGCGCTGAATTCGATTCATTACAGATTACACAAACAATTTTTGACGATGAAGAAAATGTTAGTTAACAAGGAAGGAGCTTTCATAAGCCTTCAGAGGGAAATATCATCTCCTGAAGTTATTCACTCTATACAACCTTATGAAAGCATGTGATCAAAAAAAAATAATAATAATTAAAAAACACATAGGAGAGACCAGGGCTAGTTGACACATGAGAAAGTTGTCACAAAGACTTACACTACTGTTGACATTTTTTTTTTTAAAGAAATTAATGCTTTTATTTAAAAAGGATGCATTAAATTGTTCAAAAGGGACAGAAAAGTGACACAAAAAGTCTATTTCAAATAAATGTTGTTCTTTTGAACTTTCTGTTGTAGTAGAAAAAAAAATTCCAAAGGTTACAAAAACTGTTTACAACATTGGTAATATTCAGAAATGTTTCTTGAGCACAAAATCAGCATATTAGAATGATTTCTGAATGATCATGTGACACTAAAAATTCAGCTTTGACATCACAGGAATAAATTACATTTTAAAATATATAGCCTACTAATTGTAAAACAACAACAACAAAAAAACAGTTATTTTAAATTGTGGTAATATTTCACAATATTACATTTTACTGTATATATTAGAATTTAAAAATTTCATATAATAATTTCAATAATTTCATCTTTATCTTTTCATAAATAATTTAGTTTTACAATTAAAAAGGTTATTTACATTTTAAATACTGATTTTGTTTTCCTTTTTTTTTCTAATCAGAATCAACAGCAGGTTCCAGTTGTGGCAACTTACCATATCAACATGCCTCATTATTGGAATATAATAGCGTAAACCATATACAATAAATCAACTTCAAATCAGAAATATTCACTCGGTCTACAATTTATGGGTTTTTTTTTTTTATTTAGCCCTATTTATATCAAATGGTTTATTTTGCATCTTTTTCAAATTTTAATTCAAAGAAAATGACAGGGAGAAGAGGGGGAATGAGATCAGGATATGTTGTGAACTCACATCCCCCATATAGGCACCAGAGATCAATGTGTGCTAACCACTGGCCAAAGCTCTGACAAAACTATTCTAAAAAAAAAACAAAAAAAAACATCCCGTCAGCTAATTTCTCAGTACAGGACAGCACAATGATAGTGACATCTGCCTTCAAAACAGAGACAGACCTGAGGCACAAACCAGTGCAGCAGAGACCAACATGATCAAAGACACACATGTGACTGTTCCTGTGTTGTTCAGAGCTCAACATCTCCACAACTCTGACAGATAGTGAACGAGAGAACGCAGAAGAGAAAGAGATAAAAAGAGAGAAAAGTGAAGATGTAATCAAAGAAAGGTGGATTAAACCTGACAGGTCAACACATAACCAGAGGGAAAAGGAGCATTCGAGAAGAAAAAAGAACTGAAGGAGAAAAGACAGTCTCCCTGAATCTGCTAACGGCAACAACAAACTCCATTCGCAATTCATTTTATTCCTGTAATAAAATGAGCAAAATCAAATTAAAGCAGGACTTTCACAAAAGCTTCACAAAATCAAGAAGCACACAAAACTCACTACAGCTGCTGTATGAAGAGGCAAAGAGAGCGAACGCGAGTGTGTGAGTGTTTGAGAGTGGACGAGAACTCACTGGTGCTGTTGGTAAGGCGAAAGGTGACAGAGCTGTCCGAAATATCACACACGTTCCGTACGGACACCTGACAGGTGTAATTAGCAAAGTCCTGTGGACGGAGGTTTTTCAGTTTCAGCACCTTTGTCTCACCCTGCAAATGCACACAAACATTCACACTGTAAACATATATCACATAAAAATGTCTTCTGTTAGACAGGGCATGCATTTAAACATAATGAAAACAAACAAAGTTTGCTGGTCATCCTCTGGAAACATTTGTGCTTTTATCATTTTCTTTTTTTATATAATTTTACTACAGAATTTTACTGTTGAAATTCATATTTCAAATATGAAATCATATTTTACCACCTGGGCCATCACAGAGTTAAAAAAGGAGTTACACAACACAAGTGTAAACGATGAAATACTGAAAAAAAGAAAAAGGTTGCAAAACAAAGTGGCTGACTTTAACTTAAAGAGACTTTGATGATGAAATTTTTTTCAAATATAATTATAGAAAGATCAAATCATTACATTTACATTACATAAAGCATCGCAAAAGATGCATAGGCAGTAATAGCATGATATTTTAATTTCAATAAATGCAAAATGTTTTTAAAATCTCTATTACCCATTCAAATATAATAAGAGATAAACTGGAACTGGCAAATTGGCTGATATTCCAAAAAAACAAACATTCCAAAATTTATTTTCATTATGCTCTAAAAAAGGTTAAATCTATCAAATAATGTGACTAAGTTTAGTATCCTATTAATTATGTCAGTAGGACACGAATGGGATACAAAAGGTACAGTTCCGTTTCCTGAGAATGACCCATAATTTCTATGCAATGTCAGAGGCTTTGTGTGCGTGATAAAGAGAGAATGAATTCAGGAATTTTAAATTCCTCTAATTCTTTTGACTGAGTCCATCAGGAGAATGAATAATCCTCATTATTAATAGCAAAGCCATCAATCTCCTTCCATCCCACCTTACTCAAACGGCTCTTTAATAATAAGCGCTCAGATTATGAATTCATCACTGATGGATCACTGATTTATTGAGTACATTTCTCTGTGATTGAGCAGGTCTCCTGCGGTTATCCGCTGTTCAAATGATTTTCAACTCTAATTAAACTATTTTGTTTTAGGAACAAAATAAGTTTCCAAAAGTTAGCCAATGTCCTAAATGAAATGAAATGAAATAAAGTCAATGAAGTCTCTAATTAAACAGAAAGTCCCCACAATGAAAAATGGCTTAATAAATCTACTAAATAAAGTCTTAATGAAAATATAAAAAGTAAGGTTTGTAAGGTTTAGGTGCAGGGCTAATGCCTAGAAAATATCATTAGCTCACTATAAAAACAATAGAAGTCATGAGAGAAAACAAATGTGTGTTGTACCTGCGTGTACAGAGGCTCGTAGATGTCGACGCCGTTGTCTTTGCTCTGTTCGATTGGTTTATTTCCCCGTTTCCAGATAAAGCGGGCGGGAGGGTTGGAGTTTACCGTACATCGTAAAAACACTGTTTTCTCCTGATAGTAGTTCCCTCGTACATCACCCACCGTCTGGTGCACAGTGAGCACAGGCTTATCCAGATCTGAAGCACAGAAAGAGAATTCACTTACATTGGGAAAACATAATCTCTTTAATTGAGTAATCTGAGAGGTAAATGCTCCCTGAACCTGTAATTATCAATGTCTTGATCTTGTGGTCTCAGACAAGACCACTATTTCCACTGTACTGAAGGTGGCAATTACCTCAACCACAGGTCAGTACAGAGTTTCAATAGATCTGAATGGCTGTATAGCCATTTTACAAAGAGTCTCATTGTTTGAATGAATGATGCAATAAATGTTCTCTAATGGACTTCATTAAAATGGTTTTGGACTGACAGGTTTTGGTCTGTGCAGGGGCGGATCTACCGGGGTGACACGGGGTAGCAACTGCCACCCTAAGAAAAAGCATTGCCACCCCATATTTATCCTATTCTTTTTGGTGAGACAAAAACACACAGCAAAACCAGTGTAGCCTAGTGCAATTGTTTTTTCATTTGTTTGTGAATCTGAAAATTAGTTCAGGTTCGGATAGTATGGGAATGCGTATTATTTTCCATAACTCTTCTCGCCATTTATTTTGACCTGTGTCTACTATTTGTGGCACGCTGATTCTCTGAATGTCCACTCCACTTTCATCATAGATCTATTTGCCATCCGACTAAATAA
>RJVU01057857.1:2337076-2374570 GCA_003731715.1 Anabarilius grahami | reverse complement strand
TCATAATTTTTTGATCAAATAATATAAATAATTGAATAATAATATAATAATAATTGTATAGAATAATATTTTTGATCAAATAAATGCAGCCTTAGTGAGCATAAGAGACTTCTTTCAAAGATATTAAAACTTTTGAACAGTAGTTATGTACATTACATTTTGAATGCTTTATAAAATTAAGTAACATCATGAATAATTGAAATGATATTAATGTGCTTTTTATATGGCCATTAAGCTTCCTAAAGGTGGTGTCATTAGATGAGTCACAAGAAGAATATTCCTTAAAGCGATAGTTCACCCGATAAGAACTCAAAAAATATCTCTAGGAAAAAGCTTCTGTATGGCATTTTATATCAAATATTAAAATTATTTTTGGAAAAATAAATACTGAATGTTTAATATTGAATATAACTTTTATAATCTGAATGGCTACAATGGTTGTCTGGTCAAAACAATGGTTCCTCTGATTGAGGGGGAAAAAACACACATTTGAGCCATTTCAAATACAAATACATCAAGATACATACAGAAAATCACCAAAAGGCTGATACCCTAGTAGACCAAACTCTAAACCTCCAACACCAACACACACCCTTCTGCATTCAAAAAAGTGCAAACAGAGGCAGACGTTGCGTTTGATCCTACCAGCATCTCGTGAATTATTTAGCACTCTTCATATTGCCTGAAATGGAGCATCACATGAGTGTGAGCAGCACACTTGGATATAATGAGCACATATGAACAGCTCAGAATGCCTGCAAAGATCTTTTTTTTTACAGGTTTCCATCTCATTTTTCAGTTTAGATCACTTACAAATCAATGTCAACATTTGCTGTTCTCACACACGCACACACGCAGTGTCTATATGGACAGAGTCAGCTAGGAATCATGTGTAAGCGAATGTGTCCTTTATTCTGTAATGCATGCTTTTGCATAGTAACATTACTGCTAGGACTGCAGGATTATTTGCATAATGTGCGAGAGTACAGCATAAAACCTGTGATCTTATAAACATGAGCTGTCTCTCCACCTGGTTGGACTGAGGGCACGGACCCACAATGCACCTGCTCTCTACCCACAGGAACATCTCTGTATCTCTTTCATATTTCAGCTCACTCCCTATGAATATGTGTGAGAGGACAGATATATGTAAACGACTTTGTGTCAATGACTTTCATGCAAGCATTAAATGTACAAAATATTAAGAACGCACAGATAAAGACAATCATTTGATTTGTTTAACATCTTCGGCCACCGAAAAATTCACATACTTCCATTTGTGGTATTTCATAGTCCAAACCCTATTTATTAGTCAAGAAATGGAAGTATATTAATTTTTTTGGGTGACTTTTTGAGTATTCAAAAATGTTGAGCAGATGCCAATGTGACCAGGTAGACACCTACCAGTACCGGCGAATTAAAGACATTCTGATTTCTTGGATATCACATTAACGGGAAAGATTTGTGGCTGACATAAGCCTATATGACGTAAATATTATAGTAAAGCCCGAGGCTTTCACCCCACTCTTTCACCTTTCACTCTGATTTCCTCTATCAATATGAGATGATCTACAGTATCTAACAGCTGACATCCTCAGGGGTTACTCTAGAGGTCACAAAGGTGAGGGTCAAAGGTCAATGTTCATATGAGTATGTCAATATTCTCTTCACTTAACTTGTTGTACAATTTAATGGGTGAATCCTGTCAGGAATAGGTCATATTTCACCCCTTAAAAAAGAAAGAAATAAGCCAATTTGCTGAAGAAAATAAATGCTATTTCAGGACCATTAATATTGACACAATTTAAACTCAATCATTTGTTAACAATAGCATAAAATGCAGTAAAAATCATTAAAAAAAAACTAACAATAAAAGTGATTTATAAATATATAATAAAAAATATATGTATATATATTTTTTCACAGTAATGAGAACTTTTTTCATTACAGTAATGGGGGTTACTTGAGCTTAATTGACCGTTCACAAAGACCCACCCCATTTAGTTACTGTTGCTATGTCCGACAAGCCATACCAATCTCTCGCCACACATCATGTTCTCACGCAGTGAAAAATACATCGCGGAGCAAAGAGGACACTGACAACGCATTGACAGACAAGACAGAGCAGGTTACTTTTCAAATTTCAAATTTAGTCATTTTTAAAGAAATTTTAACAATAAATACCGTTTTGTGGCTCTTTAATGTGTCGTGACAGATCGCTATAGCACCTCAGTTCAAGCAGCTCGTGAACCAATCATCTCTTCAAACTAGTTCATTTATAGCATCAAATAAACATAAATGGACATCATAAGGAATGTGTCACAGATCCCTTGTTCCTTGGACTCCAATTCCCATGTTCCTCCTGTCTCCACACCTGCACTCACTTCCCTCGTCATCTCCCCATCATCACCGATCATCATCACCTGGACTTCCTCGTCAGCACTCCCTATATATATGGACTCACTCCCTTCACTCCTTGTCTGTTCTTAATGTTAGTTTATATGTGTATTGGTTGTTATTCTCCTTCGTTTGATTAAAATACCCGATATTGTGGATCTCCGTGTACGCCTCGTCTCTACAGCACCATACACGTAACAGAATGTTGTTTCAATCACGGAAAGACGTCAACACACCATTGTTCAAGTTCAAGTCCACCTATGTTAATCTGCTAACTCCCCTGACAGCTTTGTCAGAGAGAATGGCGGATTTGCCGTTATGATTGGTTAGATCGCCTGTCAATCAAACTCCTAAAGAAGGGTCAATTGGTATTTTAGAACAAAATTTTATATAAAAATCTATATAAATGCAGAAAAAATAAAGCAGCACTTCATAAACAAGATTTTAAGAGCTATAAAATGAAGGTGGAAGTTGTGGAAGAACTTTCGTTAAAGTCATGATGAAATGGAAGTTACGGCAGTTTTTTTTTTTTTCTTATTTATTATAAGAAAAAAATTTAGGCAGGGACTTGGTTCTATCCACTGGTTGCTGATTGGATGGAGGCAGATCTGAATGCGAGCTTGCAGGTAAATGTGAGAAGGGGGCAGGGTTTAAACAGACTAAATAATTGGAGAAGTCCTGCCTACATCATCAGAAAAGTCTGCCATTTCACCACAATATTGGAAACAAATGCACAGATAAATTGTTCACAATAAGATCAATAACATGCATTTAGAAAAAAAAAATATATATATATATGTATGGTGCATTTTCATTTCACGTCAGCTATTTTCTGACTTTTTGTTCTGACTTGAAATTTGTATATATATTTTTTAAGATCTGGCAAAAAAGAAGAGAAATTTCTGTTTGTGCATTGCTGGAGTCTGTTTGTTCTCCAATTAATCTTTTTAGGAGAAATGACAAGATTTTAAAGAGATCTCATTTGTGATTTTTCTCTAACGAATACAGGAGGCTCCAATTAAATTGTCCAGAGATCAGCGGTTGCAGGCGATTTTAATAAACACCTTCTGAATTGGAAAGCAGATCAGGGATGGACTCTCAGTACTGATCCCAAACCTCCAGACTCTCAACACACCTGCAGCCTCCTCTTCCTCATATCGGCTAATTACACTCGGCCCTTCCTCGTCTCTGCCCCGCAGCAGGAAATGAGATATTTAGTCAACCCCACTGGCTCAGCACCAAGAACCTTCAGAGTGCTTTGAACTAGGGTGCAGTTTTAATTAAAAACCCCAGGCAAAGCTCTGAGAGCAGATCTCCGCTGGGTGAAGGGGTCATTAACCATCCGAGCACTTCCCGGGTCGCCACCTCCTAACGGGATAAGAATTCCAGAGGAGAGACACAGAGGGACGCCGCTCTCTCTGGATATACAAAAAAGAGACTTTCTATAATTGCTTATGTTCTGACTGTTCTGTTAATTGCCCTAGATTTTCTTGGGACGATGACACACATAAATACAAACTACACATGCACACACTCATAGCTGTTGGCTACAGATGGTGTTGTACAGAGATGCTGTTTTTTAATTGGCCTCCCAGAGTAATGACTGCTGTTAGAAGTGATTTCTTTCTTTTTTCAATTTTGCTCTAGCAAGATTTTCGTAACCATGCCATTTGTCTTACCAGACGAGCTATCGACCTGTCTGGGAATATTTAGGCACCCAATAACAAACACCATATCCACAAATCCAGCTCTTGTTCATTACCATCAGCAGCATGGGCCAACGACACAGAATGTCACTGTACGTAAAGCATGCAAACTACATTCCATTACAGCCAGAAACATCCAGAACAGCAGTAGTATAAAATGTTGGCTCATGAAAAATACTGTATATCATATTTATAACATTTATAACTTTCTGGCTCACCATAAAGTTTGCTAAAGTAAGCATCAATATTACTCTTGCTCATACTTAGAGTTAGAATTCTGATCGAATCCAAAATACCATTACACACTCATAAAAAAAAATAACACCAATACACATTCTTAAAAAAAAAATCTAATCAGAAACTTAGGGTCCTTGACTCAATTTTAAAGAGTGTTTTTTGCCAAAAATGTTCTATATAAGCTGTCATTACTTACAAGCATGCACTCTTTAAGAGTTTTAAATCCCTTTTTAGGGTTAATCTCTTTCCACCGGTTTCACAGACAAGGCTTAGGCTAGTCCTAGACTAAAATACATGTTTGAGCTGTTTTAACTGAAAGTAACTTGTACTTACAGATCTTAAAATATATCAGTGCCATTGTTTTGTCTCAAGATGCACACAATTAATGTTTTTTTTCTAGTGAATGCTTATAAAAGCTACTTAAATGCCCAAATTGAACTAAGGCCTAATCCTGGTTTAGGCTAAGCCCTGTCTGTGAAACCGGGCCTTTAAGTTACATAATAACCCCTCACAAATTTTGGTGAAACAGTATCTACCACAAATAAGTCTATATTTCTGGTGGCTTAATCGAGTCCTGGAAAAGAAAAGAAAACTAGAAACATCTACACTGTAAAAAATGATTTTTTAAAAGTTTTAAATAAAGATTATTGGAGTACGTTTTACAAGAAAATACAATTTCCAGATTATGTGTGGCATAACCTTTTTCCTTTGTGTGTCACTGCCATCTTGCTATGAAGAAAATGAGAGCATGGATGAGCATGATAGAGCTCTTAATAGAGACTCAAAATGGGCTGATGGCGCAATCTGGCTGCGTGCATTGTCCTATTAGCCAAGTTCAATGGTAGATAAAAAAAAAGTTTGGTAAAAAGAGTGCTCAGAATTTGGCTTTTAGGGCAGTATGTCATGTTTCAAGGCCTTACATCCACTTTAATGAATTTAACTCTGTGGCGGCCCGAGAAACAGCACCAAAAGGGGCTGCATCGTCTTTTATGCTATCTTCAATGGTTCATAATAGAGCTGCAACTAACGATTTTTTTTTCTGTCGACTTATCTAACGATTATTTTTTAGATTAGTCGACTACTCTAACGATTATTTTTATTTATTTAGTTTTTATTAATCTAGTGTTCTTTTTTTGATTAGCTAATGAATCCTTTGGATAACTTTACAAAAAATTATAAGCACAACATCTAATATAATATTTCAACTTTTATTAAATTTTTTCAAAAAAATACTTCAATGTGGTTGAAGTTTTTACAGTATACATTAGTGCTGCAACGACGCGTCGACGTCATCGATTACGTCGACTATGAAAATACGTCGACGTGCGTGAAATGCGTCGACGCGTCACACTGTTTACATTCATCTCGCGTAATGGCGGCTTCTGCTCCTGGGAATGGAGAAAGTTCCATTCTATCACAAAAACCTAGACCACGATTATCAAAAGTATGGGAATACTTTAAACAGAGGCCAAATAAAATGGTCCTTTGTTCGTTTGCAAAACCAAAATGGCGTACCACGGCAGCACAACTGCGATGTACGAGCACTAGGGGTGTGACGCGAGATTAAAATGTGACGAGATTTCTCGTCGTCGAGGCAAAAAGTAGTCTTGTGATATTGCCATGACAGAGTGGTTAGGATGATTAGGAAAGAATATGCCACCGCTACGTTTACATTACGCCTCTACTGTCGTTTTGCTTTGTATTTAAATAAAAAACATTTAATTCAGTTGGATAACGGTCACCGCCGCTCCATATTTACAGAGTACGCGCGATCGAGAAAGTGAAAGTAAACGCGAGCGCACATTCAAACGCGATTTCAATACCCCGCATTTTGAAAGCGGCTCCCTGATGAATACAAATATCTCTCAATATGAAAGCTATTTTAGGCTGGGCAGTGTAGTTGTAACCATCTCTTAGCTCTGTATCAAAGAAAAAATTGGTCTTATTTGCACTTTGAATATTGAGAGTGCGATTATGGTTGCACTTAAATGTAAAGTGTTACCATAAAAACGAATAACAGTTTTATCTTAATCTTATTAAGCACAAACAATAAGGTTTCATTTGTTAACATTAGTTAATGCACTGTGAACTATCATGAACTAACAATGAATTACTATTTTTATTAACTAACATTAACAAAGATTAATAAATACTTTAGCAAAGATATTGCTCATTGTTAGTTGATGTTGGTTAATACATTAATGTTAATAAATGAGACCTTATTGTAAAGTGTTAAAATTTGTATTTATACTGTTTTTATTTCTGTGATCAGTTTGTGTATACAGAAGAGAAGTCAGTCAGTTGAGTTAGTGGCAAAACCTTTTACAGTACTTGAGTATTGTTGTCTTTTACTGCATATGATAATTCATACTCAGAAAGTAGAACTGAAATGACATTCATTACAAGATGATTAGTTAAAACATTTCAAATACACCTGCAGTATATTTTTTCTAGTCATGTATTTCGCCATTGAGGATTTCATAAAAATAGTGGTTGTTAGAAGTTGTTTATGCACACGTAGACTTAAAATTAAGTAGTGTAAGTGAACATATAGATAAATAGGCTACTAGTGCATTTTTGTTTACTTTTGGCACAAGCCAATTAAATAAAACAATCATAAGTACGTGAATAATAACGAATTATCTCATTAGTTAAAAAGAGTTTAAAATGCTTTCTGTATTTCATAATAAAATGACAAATTCACTACACTCTCTGAAATACAATTAATATTGTAATCAAAGTAATCATATTAAACATTGTAATTAATCACATTCAGTTCATTTAAAAATATGCAGATTTACTACCCTCTTTGAAATACAGTACAGTTTATATATTGTTAGCACTCATAGATTTCATGTTTAAATTTGTTCCTAATGTTAATTATTGTGTTTGTTTTTTCTCAGGAAGAGGCAAAGCTGTGTACAAGATTTCTTTCATAAAAAGGATGTCACTGTTTGCACACCCCAGATGGCCGTTACACTTACCAATAGCATACTCAACATGATGTAACTTCATAAAAAAGATTGATCTGGTAAAAAGTGCTCAAAATTTGGAGTTTGTTAGAGCAGTTTGTCTAGTACAAGGCTACTTATTCATTTGTCACTTACTGACAAGTGAGCCTTCCCTTTATATAACGCAACACTTTTTAAAGTCCTCTATGTCAATGCCGCTGCTCGCAATAAGCACTGTTAGAACTGAATAAAGAAATTCAGCATTTCTCCACCACCTGTAAGGATGCGTTTAATCCAACAAAGTGGTATAATAAAGGGTGCATTGATCTTGTGAAATACAATTTTTTTAGCACATTTCACTGTACCAATATTTGTCTTTTAAAGGTTTATATGGGGGAATATATATAACCTGCCCAAATGAAATACAAATTGAGCACTTTGAGCACTACTGTACCAATCTTTTTAATGAACCATTAAAGGTGGTACAGAGGATCTTTTCGTCGACTGAGTTTTTGAAATAAGCGCATGCGTAAGAACAACCCCCCTCCATTTCGAGTGAACGCCTCCCAAAACTCGGCACGAGTATTGGAACACGAGTGTTTACCACCGGCATTCGCTGTGTTATTAAGCCGGGCACACATTTAACGACTAGCTAAAACATTCTAAGACTGTGCTCAACATACAGCGATTGTTTCCTGCTCCTGAAGCAGATTTATATACTTTCACATGGAATTTGAACACCGACTGTAATCGCAGACTGAACGCAACTGGCTCTGACTGGACGCGTTTGAGCGCGATCAGTCATAAGTATCAATTTACATTCATAATCGGCCTTACAATCGTTAAGTGTGTGCGCGACTTAAAGCCGCGCACACACTTAGTGGATTCATTATGTCGGACTCACCGCAGGTAACTCATAATCTGCAGTTGTTACTCCTGTCTCCTGACAAAAACATTGCATGCGGCGCCTGTGGAGTGTGGAAAGTTACTGGAGCGCGCAGCCGCGCGTCTCTCACAATGAACGTCATGGCAGTGATTGACAAGCCAGAGGGCCAATCGTTTACGCAATGATCGCGTAAACGATTGGCTGATGTTTTTAAGGCCCTACCTCTTGCACAGATGATGTACACTCTAAAAAATGCTGGGTTAAAAAAACCCAAGCTGGGTAAAATATGGACAAACCCAGCAGGTTGGGTTAAAAGGCACCTATTATGCCCTCTTTCACATGATGTAATATAAGTCTCTGGTCTGTTCAAGTTTCAGCTTAAAATACCCCACAAATTTGCCCCTATTTGGTGGTGAGCAAAAACACGCCTTTTACTATATTACTATATTGCTGGCTAAAAAAATAAATCCAAAATTGGTTGAAAAAAATGGCTGGGTGAAAACAACCCAATCCCTGGTTTTGTCCATATTTAACCCAGCAGTTTTTAGAGTGTATATTAATAATATTCCTTTCAGTGCACCTAATAAATAGTCTTTTATCAGTTAGTAAAGACAGTTTCAAGTAATATTGCAAAAATGTATAAAACAAAACATCCTCTGTACCACCTTTAAACTTAGCCAGGGTTTTTCCTACATTGAAATTTTTTTTTTTGCCGGCAGCCAAAACAAATTTTTGTCCTGCCAAAGCCTTGTTTGATCTGTTATTGTGATTTTTATGAGTAATGCAGATGACTTCTGCACTTATGATAGGGCGCATGTTAACTGACGGAGAGCACGAGCAGAGAGCTCATCACTCGTGTGTGCGCAACTCTCTCTGTCTTCAAACTAAGCACTGTCTTTTGAAATGTCCCTCGCACATAATAATCTAAATCAACTGGCACGAATCCATGTTTCATGTGGCGCATTCGAATAATTTTTTTTTTCCTGAATAACCGCTGGGTGTGAATATTGCTCAAAAAAACGTTACCTCATCTTCTCTGACAGGCGTTCCGCACATGCAGCTGAAATAAACCACACTTTAAATAGACCAAAAATAAATAAATCCTATCCAGCATTGAAGTGTTTTCTGTGTTGACAAATCTTTTACGATGTCCTAACAGCCAGGATTCGCACATAACGCGTCCACGTCCACTAATGTCCGATTCGCGACCTAATGACTCATTTGAACGGATTCATTTTAATGAATAGTTAAAACAACTGAACTCACGAGACGTCACTGTCTAAATCGGTGTAGCTATAACAAATAATTTACTCAGAACACCTGAAATGAGAACGTAAGTGTGCTTACCCCATTTAGCAAGAGTGGTTAGTAAGATTTAGCCTTAATAATCCACAGTATTTTCAGGTTATTTATATGACAATGTGTAGTAAATCACCTTTAGGCCTAAAATCAGTTAGTGTAGACTGGAGTGAGGTGAAACCAGAACAAAGCAAGATGTTGTTAGCTAGGTGCATTCAATTAAGGTAGAAAATTAGACTAATAGTTAAAATAAACTTTTTAATGCTACTTTTTAATATTGATTATTAATTATTATTAATATAAGTACCAAAATAATTATCAAGTCTAGCAAAGAAGCATCTTTTCTTCTTACAAAGCCATGAAATCACAGATTGAGAAATCAAAGAGGGCAAGTAGGCTCTCCTCATCAACTGCGAAATGCTGGTGGTTCTCTTACTT
The DNA here is from genome assembly GCA_003731715.1 of Anabarilius grahami. Taxonomy (NCBI): domain Eukaryota; kingdom Metazoa; phylum Chordata; class Actinopteri; order Cypriniformes; family Xenocyprididae; genus Anabarilius; species Anabarilius grahami. The sequence continues at coordinate 2,364,656 of RJVU01057857.1, read as the reverse complement.
GTCTGTTGATGGTGTTGCCTTGGAGTTTCAAAGCAAACAAAAAAATCTTGGTGTCATCTTTGATGCCACGCTGTCATTTGAGCTTTTTGTTCAGAATACGGTTAAGACATCCTTTTTTCACCTCAGAAATGTAGCACGTTTACATCCTATGTTGTCCTTCGCAGTGGCTGAGAGGTTGATAAACTCTTTTGTCTTTTCACGTCTGGACTATTGTAATGGTCTTCTAGTTGGAGTATCTAAATCATTACTCAACAAACTTCAATATTTACAAAATTCGGCTGCTAGAGTTCAGTCTGGGGTCAGGGCTGGTGATCATATTACCCCTGTCTTGAAGTCTTTGCACTGGCTCCCTGTCAGGTATCGTATTGATTTTAAAGTCCTGATGTTAAAATATAAGGCTTTGCAGTACTTGACTGATCCTTTTAATGCCTTACACACCATGTCGAAATCTGTGTTCTTCTCAATGTGGTCTCTTGGTTGTTCCTAAGCCACAGCTTCACTCTAGGGGTGATAGAGCATTTTCTTCTTATGCTCCTAAGCTTTGGAACTCTCTCCCAGCTGACATCAGGGAAGCAAATACATTAGTGACTTTTAAATCTCTTCTCAAAACATTCTATTTTGGGATTGCTTTTACTTGATTAATCATTTTATTTTTTCAATTTCTTTGATGTATATCTTTTCGTATTTAAAGTGTGTTGTTTTCTCTGTTATGTTCTCTTGTAAAGCGCTTTGAGAAAGACACTTTTAAAGGCGCTATATAAAATAAATGCATTATTATTATTAAGTAAAGATTACAGTAAGAGTGGCAGGTATTATTGTCACTACTGGGTACAGATCACATGGGTAGGGTACTTTTTACTGTTTGGCCTTGAAATATGTCGTACGAAAGCCGAATTTTGAGCACTTTTTAACATACCAGTCTTTTTTATCAATCCTTGAACTTGGCAAATAGGACAATGCACACAGCCGTATTGAGCCATAGCCCATTTTATGGTGCGAAAAAGCCTTGATATTAGAGGTACTGCCCTAACGAAAGCCCAATTTTGAGCAAATATTGCTCAAAATTTTGATCTCTAATAATTCATGTACATCTATGCTCTTGTTTTCTTCATAGTAAGAAGGCAGTGACGCATGAAAGAAATTGATTATAGTACAAACCGGAAATTGTAACACGTGAGCACGCAAAAAAAGTTTCTCGCACGCCACGCGAAAAGTCTGGAATTTTTCACTTTAGCGGCTCCGTAGTTACTTGCCATCTCTTTGTAACTATTTTTGAAATTTATTAGCAATTTCTGAGTGAAAACTCTTTCAAAGTAAATGCTACACCAATTTTTTTTTTTTCAGTGTACTGAATCTGCACGATTGTTGAAAACAAAAGTCACAAAAATGTTTTCTTTTGCTCACATTTGCAACTCAACTTAAACCACGTTGAAGTTACACTAAAGTGAACTTATTTTCCAACGCCAGTTTCAACACATTTGGCACCTGACAGTTTGAGAGTGTTAATTTTGGATCGTGGATGCATGTGGCCGCTAATACCAGTCTGCCTGCCTGTGCCCACCTGTTTATCTCAGCACGGCTCTGTATGGACACACTCTTATCTTCTTTCTACAGTTATACATTCACTGTTTCAATCTTGAGCCCAGCCTCTCTCATTGTATTCTCTCCCTCTATCACTACTTTAACGTGTTATACAACTGCAGAAATATCATGTGTGTCATACAATCTTTACAATGATCTGGAGATGGAATTAATGGGGATGGTCTCCTGGTTAGAAATGCAAATCAGGTAATCAATTCAAATCAGATAACCAGTGAGCGACCATAGTAACCCGAGGCAATTCCACACCTCTAATTATTCAAAATGACCTCTCTAATCTTACTGACTATTGACAGATATTGATTAACTGTTGTTGACAAGAAATGCTTTAAATTTGAAACACCACCAAGTCATTAAAGGAACATCCTATGATCTTTAATTTGATGGTAGTTTGTGATTAATTTAATTACATAATGAATCAACCTTCTTTTAGCATTTGTTGTTCTGATAATTGTAAAAGCCACATCAGCACTCCTTACTGTGAATTGGAAAAAAATAGAAACGTATTTGTTGGGTTCAGGAGGGAGAATTTTCCATTACAAAGACAGTCTGTGCAAAGTGTCTGTGATCGATTCCAAACTGGCAGAAGGTGGAAGAGAAATCTTAGTGTTTAAAAGGAACAGTTCACACAAAAAAAAAAGAAAATGACTCGCGTGCTATATTGCAAAGTCTTCTATGAATGCTTGAAGTCATATGGAGACTTCATTCTGTGAGAGCTGGAAGTCATGTTGACATTTTTTACTTGTACTTTGATGGAGTCACATACACAGTCACTATAAACTATCATTGTATTTTTGAAAACTATTCAAAATTTAATAAATAACAGGATATGAGTTTAAAAAAAGTAAAAGCTGTTTTTTTTTTAATTTTTTAGGTCAACTGAAGCCATTCAACAGCACTTAAGATTGTTTAGGCTTGTAAGATGATTGTCTATTAAAGACACAGTCAGAGCTCATGGTACTCATGAAGTATAGTATGCACACTAAGCCAAGAGCCAAGAGTGAAAAACAATACAATGGCAACATAAAATGCTGTTTGCAACCTATTATTACTTTCGTAAAATTACTTTCATGATATTTTTCAAGTACAACAGTACATTAAATGAGAAAAATGTATGGGACTTGATTTCGTTAATCGGGAATTAAAAAGTCTCTTTGGTTGCAGAGGAATGGGGAAAAAAGAAAAATAGGAATTTAAAAAAGAGGAAATTGTGAAATCAACTGAAAATTAAGCTTGTTTTTGAAGTAAAGCAAATTGACATTTTGACAAAAGATTACTAAGACAAACATTTCTAAAATTGAATCAAGGTTGTAAACAGGATGTAGAATTGCAATTTAACTATGGATATGAATATGACTTGAAATTCAAAGTATTCACATAACTCTAAGTTAATAGATATTTAAATATTAGAAAAGCTAAGTTTGTTAATATGAAAATACATTTTGAATGTTGGCTTTTAATGTTTGTATATAACATATTTATGGAAGAACTTTTGAAGTGGTGGAAGAACACTTAATTTCCCAGAATGTATTACCTGTGATACATTTCTTTGAATTGCAATTCAGTAAATTCCACTTCCTGTCATTTCAATTCAAATTTCTGTGGGTTGTGGCAAATGTAATGTGCGATCTGGATTTGAAAAGTGTTTAGAGAGGAAAACGGTCACAGCATGAAGCCCTGCAGGAATTGACTGTCTATCAGATGGAACATTCAAACAAGCTGCTTTAGAAATCTCATGACTCCAATACATCTCTTCAGCACAGACTGAGACGCAAATATCTGTGAGTGTGTGGGAGGCGGGAGCTTAACATCTAGAGATCAATAGGGTCCTGGGGGGCCCCGGCAGAGTATCGCGTGCCCAGCACGAGGGCCCCGTGCTCCCTGGCCTCCTGGAGCGCAGGGCCACGGCACAGAGCACAGAGGAGAAGCGCTCGCTTGTTTAACCTTTCATAAAATAGCCATTTTGTTGCACACACACACACCCAGGCAGGACATGCTATGTAAGCATTTGTGGATTATCTTGATATAAAGCCCCTCTTTCATTTTAAGAGCGCTTTATATCTTCTTTTCCGCACCTTCCACTTTATTTACTAGTTTTCCTGGAGGCAGCTTTTCTTTTACAATTACTGGCTCTGCTCCAAAGGTAGAGGAGGTGTCAGGCAGGGAATACGCTTCTGTTCTTGGCTACTTTCACTCTTTCTGTGTGGTTTTTCCCTGCCTTTCCATCTCTATGCAGTTATTTAGTGGCAAATCCTTGAGAATGAGACATTTCATATCCATTGTATCTGAAGGTATTTTCAGAACTCTCCCTGTTTTTCTCAGATAGCATGTAAATTACCTTGAAAACTCTTCAGGAAGACATAAAAAGACCCAAAAGAGGGAAATAACATTTTTAAAGGAAAAGTGTCCAGTTTTTTATGTTAAAATACTTTTTTTCTATCACAGATTAATATGACAGTCAACTATAAATAAGACAATTGACACTGCGTCATTGTGGTGCTATCAAAACATTACTCTGTTCATTTGAGCATCCCGACACGGCAACACTGATTCAACCAATGGCATAAGTCTGGGGTGGGACTACCTGTTTGTTCGACCAATAGGAGATAGAGAGCTGTTTGGGAATTCTGTTTGAAAACAGTCATTATTGTTGCAATGGCATAGTTACACACTTCACTTGTATCGTTGGTGCAATCAGATTGCTTTAATCATTTTGTTGACTTTTTTCTTGACCAAATTTGTAATTTTAGTTGTAAAGTGTGTAATTTGCGAAATCTGAAAAGCATGGTAACTCCTTAATATTGACTGAAGTCATTGTAAAGTTTTGAGATTTTTGTAAGGTTTTGGATAGAAATGACTCAAATGTTACTACTTCCTTTTTTCATCCCTAATTATTTGGATCAGTATTCTAAAGTGAAGTTCATGGTAACCCACTAGTAATGACTGATACCAAATCCTTCAGAAGGAATTACTAATTATTTTAATTACTAATAAAAACTTTGAACTAACATGTTTATATAATTTAAAATTGAAATATGTAATATTTTTGCAGTAAAATATCCAAAAACCACTAGGCCAGTGTTATATATTTTGTTCAGTTGAGTACTTACAATATCCCAAATGTTTCCAACTATTTGTAAATTGTGAGAAAATTGCTATTTTAACCAAGGCTCCGGGACATGTGAGGAGTTCCCTGTCAATTGTGTCATACCCGCATTACCCTCGATTTCCATTATATTTTGTAGAAACCATGGAAGCACCAAAGACACTTTAATATATGACATGTTTTAATAAACAAGGGAACAACTGTTTGATTACTAAGGTTGGGTATCGGTTGGGTTTTATCCGATACCAGTACCTACTCAGTATTTTTTAAACGGTTCCGGTGCTTAAACGGTTCTTGAACCGGTACTTAAGAAAACAAAACCACACACACTTTGTCAAAAAATAATACCCTTTTATTTACAGGGCCAAACTGGACACAATATTAACTTAAATCTTTACACAAGTAACATGGTAATAATAAATAAACCAATATAAAATTAAAATTTACATTTACATAATATCACATAAAACAATATTGTATCAAACAAAATAATAATACTGGAGATTAATAGAGATTACAACCAGGGTAATCTAATCTCCATTTTCTCTTCCTAATGACCTGAACTGAACAGTGCAACAACTTAAATATTAGAATATAAACAAATAATCTTCATTAATCCTCTCGCTATCAGTTCAACAAGTGTGCCGAGTAGCCGGAACACCAGGGGGCGGTAAAAAAAAAATCAGCACCGAAATGTTCTTTCTTATTCGGTCTCGTTACTACCGTTTACGTCGGAACCGGTTCCCTATTGGCACCGCGTTTCGGTACCCAACCCTATTGATTACATTTATAGAAAGAAAACTAATTGTTATGTAGCTCAACACGTTTAGTCTTATTGTTTAAATCTAATTTTCTTGATTTTTTGCGAGTGCCATGCTTTACCATGCCTCAGAGAAAAACACTATTTTGTNCATCACGCAGAAGGTTCCCAATGCGTTGCTACGCAGCGTCGACAGTTCCCTCGAAAGGGAACTAATTGTTATATAGCTCAACACGTTTAGTCTTATTGTTTAAATCTAATTTTCTTGATTTTTTGCGAGTGCCATGCTTTACCATGCCTCAGAGAAAAACACTATTTTGTGAAGTAGCTAACATAGCATAATCAGATGCAGCTTTATTTTTTGTAACAGTAATACAGAATTTTCTCCATCATACAATATGTTTTAAAATTAATTGCATGCCATTTATCAACACAAACCATCCAGTATTTAATATGATATTCTAGAATCGATCTATCTTACTGCAGTGTGTCTCGCAGCAGCCACCGAGCAAACGCACGGAGTAACTTTATAACATAATTTTCAACACACTCAAATGTATCTAATACAGTAAACAGAGCTGCGTTACCTAATACTCATGACCGGAAAAGCAGATGCGGCACCGGCGACTGTGGCATAATAAAAGTTCTGCTGCTCGTGAGGCGTGTGTTGCGCAATCGCTCCAGCGGCCTCGTTCAGCTCCCACAACACTCGGTCCTGCTCTGCTTCATACTACAGTAACGTTAATAATCGCATCCATGAACATGATTTCTGCCCGAGTCCTATCCCGATTTATTTCCACCGGCCGTTGAGGTGAAGACCACATGTCCCAAAATTCGGGGCTTTGAATAGGTGCCCCCTAGTGGATGGAAAAACTAGATAGTGTACCTTTAAATAACATGAACAAAGATTAATAAATGCTCTAAGAAAGTTCATTGTTAGTTCTTGTTCATGTTAACAAATGAGACCACATTTGTGTTACCGATAATACTAAATCCTAAATCATCACCTAGCATAAGTTATAAATAGCTAGAATTCACATTGATGACACTAACACACCACCATTTGAACCTCAAAAACACACATTTAAGAAGAAACCTGTGGCAGCATAGTGTGTAAAAACTGCTAAACTTCATATAGATTCCCTAAAATAGATTCTCAGCTATGGCGCAGAGGACAAGGGGGCGACGCAGTCTAGACTTCTAACAAGTCAATCCAGCGTGTCTGTACAGGGAACGATTGAAACAGAGCGACGGACAGCTCTGACATGCCTCAACCTTTCAGTTTCCAGGTATTTGGACACGGATATTGAAATAACAAACAGGCGATGGAGGCCGGGGTGATTGATGGAGTGAGCGGGCCAGACTACACCCTGCTGGTGGTCTATGCACCAATTCATTCGGTTGGAATTTCTTTATTTTTTTTTCTTTAGTTAACAAAAGCCAGAGAAAAGGTCAAGCTGGTCTTGACTTAGTGGTCTATTGTATAAAAATAACCTTCACAGAAAATGGAAAAAGCCTATAGGACTCAATGATAAAAACACATTTCAGATCAAAAAAAGAGCATGTGGACATTCAGACAGATGTTATCGGCAGTTCGCCCAGAGACACTTTTCTTCTGCTGTATTTTTACTCCCTGGAGTCACAGTGACTGAGTGTGTGAGGATTCTTTATACAGCACTGAAGATGGCCACAATATAAAGAACATCATACTTAAATTTCAATATTCAGAGCACTAGTGAGGCTGTGCTGATTAACACCAAAGTGTGAATGGATAGTAATGATCTTAGTAATCCTATGACTACCCGTTCTTGAATAAAGCTCTGAAACGTTCGACTACATGTGGTGAAACAGATCACAGCCTTTATTGAACATGTTCAAAGCTCGATCAGCTCACCCAGCCGAGCCACAGACTAAAATGGCCTTAGGCTATTTTAGACATCTGGAAAACACATCCTTCCCCAATCTTTATCATTACATTTGCTTTATTTCATATAAAATATGGAAATGTGGTCCGTTTGGATACCCTACTTCTACATTCCTTTAGTTATATGCAAACACAGTTCAATCTCACACATAAGAAGGGTTTAAATAATAATATTTATAAAATTATTTTATATCTAATTTTATATCAAATCAAACATCATATGTGTGTATTTTTTTTATTTGTTTACATATATTTTTTATATATTTTGTTTAGTTATATTTGACTGTGCTAGATGATCTATGGTTTACCCAAATCATTGACAAAGGTCATATTAAATGAATGATTTATGACCGATTTCAAGTTCATTTAGTGCTATAAAGCTTCCCATGACAAGACGAGTGACTCTAAAACATATAACCCTATTTCACAACTAAACACACTGTGACGGTGACAATGTTTTCATGATTTGTGGTATTTTTCTATGAATAACGTTCAAAGAGGATTGATGACTCTCCCTTTTAATGCATTGGCATTTAGCAGTCCAACTACGTCTTCATGATTAATATTGGTAATGAAACCCTCGTCCAGATCCGAGGTCAGCTAAACATTCAAACACATCAGTGCTGAAACAAAAAAAGCCTGTAGGGTTTCAAATGCACCAGAAGCTGAGAGACTTTATAGTGAGAGAACATGTATGTCCAGAAGAAACATCGTAGGAGCCACACACACACACACACACTGTACAGACTTGATTTAGCAGAAGAACATGTTTAACCCCCAAAAAAAACATCCACACACACGACTGTATAGATATAAGACCATCTATTACAACAAAACACTGTTCAGGATAGATAACTACACAACTAGTCAGTGGGAAAATCTGGTCAGGTCTTACATGTGTGTTACAAAAAAAATATGTGTGAGCAACAAATTATTGTCTGTAATTCTACTTCTCTATACCAATTATTGTCTGTAATTCTTCTATCTATACCAATAATGATGATTTAATTTTCCCAGCAAATAACAAAATAAAATAAAATATTTTTTTTTGTAATTTTTTTTATCAAAATGTATTATCTATATATAAAAATGATAAAAAATATATATATATTAAATTAAAATTACATAAGGGCATTCCTTCCTTCATTCAAAAAAAAAAAAATTTAATTAAAATTACATAAGGGCATTCCTTCATTCCATTCATGTTATTAAAATTAATATTTATCTTTGTAATCTTTTATCAAAATATTCTATTTTGCTCGGTCTCTGAAATAATTTTGGCTTTTTTTCTGGCATGTAACACCCACTTTCCAAGATTCACTCAATTCCTGATGGATAAAATATAAAATAAAGTCACGTCCCATATATTTTCACTAGGAAATGTGTCGCATCACAACAGTAAAATGAGTTGTAAATGCCGTTTCATGTTCATCTCTCACTGTGGAGGGTGAAGCCTTCACAGGGAATGGTTTCATATCCATGATCACATCTGAATGGAGCGCTCTGCTTACCATGGCTAGGTTGGACGTTCACGATGCCGTTTCCTTCATCAGTGCTTGTAACCTTGCAATCCTGAGCCAACATGAATCGTTAAGCGCAGCGTTTGAAGTGCGAACAGTTTTTAAGCTCGTACAACGAGCATCAAATATATTCCAGAAACTACAGTAAATTCAAAAGTACAGAGCGCTCGCTATAATTACCGAAGGATCAAAACCTGAAATCCTGCTGCATAAAGAATTGGAGCTCATTAATGTTGACAGGTGCTGCACACCTGCTGTGCCGTTTTTACTAGATGGCCAATGGTGCGGCATTACAGCGCTTGAAAGCACTTTAGATATGATTAAGAGCTGTATGCTATTAAACGCTCTGGGAGACAGATTAGAATAACAAATGTGTTGCCTGGTATCAATAATTTTCCTCGAGTGCAGATGCGCATTTGGTCAGCAACAGTTTTCTGAACTGAAACCAACAGCAATGTAGTGTTTTTTTTTTCAGTATAATATAACCATAATATTACATCAAATATTATAAGGCAATTTTTAGTTCAGAAGGCAAATCCTTCAGTCACAGGAAGCAGAGAAAAGCTGCACGCAGGGTGCAAAACTCCTACAATGCACAGCAAGTGACCCCTAATCCACTTTAAAGTACAGCTGCCATACTGCAGGGCCCTTAAACCAGCCGTCCACACTAATATTATCAGACTGATATTATCATGAAATATTTTCATCATTTTAAGGAACTGTTCAACCTTTTTGGCGTCCATGGAGTTCAACATCTCCATCTGTGCTCAGTAGGGTGGACATAAGACAAAAAGGCAACAAGATAAGACCAAGGCCATATATAGACTGAATATGGACTCCAGCTTTATTATATACTATAAACTGCACAGTATTTAGTAAGTAGTAAAGCTAGTATTTTATTATGAATAGACACTTTCGGAATTTAAAGGATTTAAAGGATTAGATCACTTCTGAATTAATTTCCTGATAATTCACTCACCCCCATGTCATCCAAGATGTTTATGTCTTTCTTTCTTCAGTCGAAAAGAAATTAAGGTTTTTAAGAGAAACATTCTCCATATAGTGGACTTCAACAGGGTACAATGAGTTGAAGGTCCAAATTGCATTTTCAGTGCAGCTTCAAAGGGTTCTACACGATCCAAGCCGAGGAATAAGGGTCTTATCTAGTGAAATGATCGGTCATTTTCTAAAAAAAAACAAAAACAATAAAAACTATATACTTTTTACCATGCATTACGTAATCACGTTGGACACTGTAAAAAAGAATTGTTGGTTTAACTTAAAAAAGTAAGTTACCTGGCGGCCTTAAAATTTTGAGTTCATTGAAATTAAATATTTGAGTTAATACAATGAAGCCGATTGGTTTAATCAACAGAAACTCAAAATATTATGTTATCTGAACCACATTAATAATGTAAGTTGATTTGACAAAAGAAAAAATGTTGTGATAAATCATGAAAATAAATTTTATAGTGTAGACGTAGGCGAAAAGCTCCATCTCATTTGCTCCTCCAACTTCAAAATCGTCCGACATCGTTGTAAAGGACGTTTGACTTAGTCTTTGCACATTTGCTTTGTAAACACTTGCTCGGTACTTCCGCCTATGTCACGCGTGACCTTTCCAATGTGTTAACATAATGTGTGGCACATCGCAGAGCAGTGCAAGACTAGCATTTGTGGTTAAAAAGTATATACTTACTTTTTTTTATTTTCTTTTTTTAGAAAATGACCGATCGTTTCGCTAGTTAAGACCCTTATTCCTCTGCTGGGATCGTGTGGAGCCCTTTGAAGCTGCACTGAAACTGCAATTTGGACCTTCAACCCGTTGGACGGACCCTGTTGAAGTCCACTATATGGAGAAAAATCCTGGAATATTTTCCTCAAAAACCTTAATTTCTTTTCGACTGAAGAAAGAAAGACATAAACAGCTTGGGTGACATGGGGGTGAGTAAAATATCAGGAAATTTTAATTCAGAAGTGAACTAATCCTTTAAATGCAAATTTTAACTTTCATGTATTATATCTGTGGGGAAAATCGTTGCACGATGATTGTGGGTAAAAAAAGGTTTGTCTAAAAGCCAAATTTAAGACCATACATTTATGTCAACAATATATATATATATATATATATATATATATATTGTTGACATAAATGTATGGTCTTAAATTTGGCTTTTAGACAAACCTTTTTTTACCCACAATCATCGTGCAACGATTTTCCCCACAGATATNATATTACATTAATTGAATTTATTTTGTTATGTTTATGTTGTTTTTATGATATTTTTACTATTTCTTTTTTTATATTCAAAATATTTTTCATTTATGGCATCTAAATCTTTAACCATATGTATCATTTAATCTATGTTACTTTTATGTTTCATTCATGTATTTGTTTTATTCATGTCACTCCATTATGGGCTCTATTTCTGTATCTACGTTAGTGCACTAGTGTAGATCAGTATATGAATAATGATTACTTAATTTTTTGATGGAGACTACATCCAATTAGCTCTGATGAGCACCACCCTTTCCATGGCTGCGTCCAAAAACTGGAAAATGTTGCCTTCGGAGGACACATTTCAAGCTAGGAAGGCATCAAGGCATGTCCGAATCCAATGAGATTCCTGAGATACCTTCATCTGATCGATTTTTCAAGGCAGCATAGATGTATCTTTAGCTGCCTTTGATATCCCACAATCCTGTGCTTTCCATTCTGTGACAGTTGGTGTCCGAAAGTTGCGTTTGCTGGCCAGTTTGTGAGTAAATGTACATTTTTGACCAACATTTTCCACTTTTGATGTCATTTCTAGTGAGAAATAACTACTGTAGTAATTAAATATTTGTTTAGTTCTCACAAAGCTCGCGCTATATGGCTGTAGATCATTAAACTGTTACGCTGCCTCAGAAGTCTGTCCGAAATCCGTTTCGTGATGTGCCTTTATGCACAAACGCTGACTTACAAGTCATTGCTTTATAAGACAGCGAGGCAGCAAGTCAGCTACCTAGGTTTTCAGATGCAGCCCATGTGTATAAAGGACGTCATAGATGTAGACCTGACAGTCAAGAGGAACGGAGTTGGTAAGCAACATAACATACGACACAAATGGACATGCCAGCTCACTTGTGCCTCGTACTTGCACGATAAATCCAAACCTTCTTTACAGAAGTGGGCAAATCCATTAAGAATCATTACACACTACAACCCTGACAGCCATATTACTTACTGTCCCATTAAAGCAGATTAAAACTCACTCAGCCAGTCAACAAAGACACTCAGCAGTCTGTTTATTCATCTATTTAGAGTTTGAGGGGTATGAACTCCTCTCATTTACCCTGATGGAGGTAATCGATGGTTTTCTGTGTCCTGAGGTGAGCTCTCTGAGAACAGCAAGTATCCGGAAGTCTATAAGGTCAGTCTCTAGGGAGTGATCTTTCTCAAACACAGCAGCATGTGGCAGCGTTTTTAAGAATGTCTGCCATGTAAGCGATCCGCACACCACGCATTCAGAATACATTTCACAAGACTCTACTGCCTTTCTGATTGCAGGGGACACATGAATCACTATAAAATTGTCACCAGTAAATAACTGCTTGTGTGAAATGTCAATGTTATGTTGTTGTTTTTTTCTCTCTGAGAGTGATTCAGCTCTTGATTGAAGATGGCATCTTGAAACAGCGTGGCCAGATACTGCTGTCATTTACTCTACTGCTGTGACACAACTGTCCAAACTGCTGAGTCCAAAAGAAACAATTGTAAGTTTGCTTCACTACCAAGATAGAGAGACTCTTGTCTATTTTTTTTTTTACATGGATACTTTTGCTAATTTTACTTTCTTACTATCCTTTTGTCGCTTTTCTGCTGGTAGCTGGTTTAGCAAGAAACTAACTCAACCAGTCATACTAGTATAGTCAAAGTGACAACCAACCTCCAATTAGGTTGACCCTACTGGGTTAAAGTGGTCGAAGGTAGTGGTCACCTCAGCTTTGCTATTGGAAGGACTGGTTTAGTTAGGTGACAATTTTCAAAATAATGGCCAAAACTGGTGATGTAATTGACAAGTGAAGCTCTATAGATTGACATGAGCCTAGTGGTAAAATTACTTTCTAACCTTGCAATACTACTGTTCAATAGTTTGGGGTCATTAAGTTTTTTCTCATTTTTCACAAAAATATTAAGCAGCACGACATTCAACATTGATAATAATAAGAAATGTTTCTTGGGCAGCAAATTACAAGCTTCACATTTAAATCCTTACGAATAACTTGCCCCATAGACTTTAATTGTCTGTCCATTATCGTACATGTAATTTTCATTTAGCTTTTACAAACAGATATAAGCCTGTGGAAATTGATAGAGCTTAACTTGTATTTAACCTGGAATATTCCTTGAAGCTGCAATGACCTGTTGTTTTTTCCATCAGGGTTTGCCTATACCAGAAAGAATGAGCTATTTTATTGATGCACATACACAGCTCATGATCTGTTCATAGATTTTGTGCAATTAAAACCAAATTTGTGTTATACTGAGGTGATCTCTCCCTTGCAGATGTTACAGGAGTTGTGGAAAGTGCTTTCCCCTGTATCACTGGCCTCAACACTATCTGACCATTAACTGTTTTGACTTGAGCTCGATCTCTGAACACTGCCTCTCTGCCTCCACATCCTCAGAAAAGAGAAGACGAAGCAGAAGAGAAACAAATGTGCCAATCTACTAGGCTAAATTCAGGCCCATCCTCTAGTCTTGACACGAGCGGGCACCGCAGCAGCGTGGGTGATCTGCTAATGGAGACCTGAGAGGTGAACTTTAGATCAGCGCTTCAATATTAATGCAGCTACAGCACGAATGAAGAATTCAGGAATCACATAACAGCCGCAAAGAGAAACACCAGAGCTGACGCTGTCAGCAGTTTGTCTGTGTGTTAGCTTTAAATTTTTCATTCTCTCTCCTCACTGTTAAATATCTCCAGGCCTACTGAGTAAAAGACGATCAGGTAAATGGAGAAAAGATGGAATTCTGAAAGGTAGAATAGTTTGTTAAATGTGAAATTGAGGTTTACTAGTGTTGTTACCTGACTACTTCCACCTGCTATTGAATTTCCTACCATTTTAAGTCTACTTCCTTAAATTAAAATTTCAATTACAATTTAATTTTGTGTTTGCTACATCAATTCAATATTTGAATTCGATTAGATGCCATTAAATGTTTGACATGTTAAACATGTGGCTAGTGCTGGGCGGTAGAACCAAAAGTCTGTATCACAGTATTTTTGAAGATTTTGGCCATTTCGTGGTATATCACAGTATATCTACTGTGCAATAGTAATATATTTCTTTCATAATTTCTTCAAGTTAGACCGAACTTCTATTTTGGCAGGTTGTAATGAAGACCTTAAGTTTCTGTGTGTTTTAATAAACTAATATTTGAAGTGCACTACTGTACAATGGATATATATAGGCTAACTGTTATACTGTAATTTCTTCAAGTTAAACCAAACTTTTATTTTGACAGATCGGCGTGAAGACATTTGAGTGTCTGTGTTTATATGATATGACAATAGTTTTACCAAATGAAATGGTGAAATGCTGAAATGCTCGTGAATTGACTCTCAGAGTAGTTCTGCCGATGAAGTTTATGTGATCATGTCCTTAAATAGTGAGACTCCAGACGTGAAAAACGGCATCAGCATCACGCGTGCTTCAGTATGCTAGTAGTAGACGAAATTGCGGCACTCATTCATACAGACACGCAGAACATGCAGACTTCAGATTTCACTAGCAGTCTTTTAGACCTTTAATATTCACAGACACTGGTACATATCCAGATTTGATTCATTGTACAACCCTACTTTTGATTTATTCATCCAAAGACATTCCGCTTTACACAGTAAGTTTCATTTATGACTGGATTTCTTGATTCTGTCTACGTTTTCCACATAGCGGTATCCATAGCTCTATATGGTATTTGCTATGTTAAAGAGAATTAGTTGTGTGGGTTATTTATTATTGTGTTATAAAGTTAGAACCATTAGTAAGAAGTGTATGTAGTTAATAGAGGTCCCCTCTAAATACACTCTACTTAGTGCTCTTCGTGGCAGTTGAATAGATTCCGCAATTGTTTCAGCCATGCACCAGTATGGCAGTATTAAAAATACCCATACACGAAATTGGAACTGGTATATCGCCCAGCAATCCAATTGTTTGCTGCAATCCACATCCTTGTGAATACTCTTGTAGCAACCAAACATTGCTTGTACTATAGATTTTAACATGCATAATTCATTCAGTAGCCCTGGCTCATGCCATAGGAAATGGTCTATTCTTTCCAGAGCTTGAGGGCTAAAATATTGTAAAATGTAAAATAGTCTGAAGCATGTGAAATCATGAGAAAGCCAGAGAGAATGAGCGAGAGAGAGGGAGGGAGGCCCAAGGCAGCCAAACCTCTTTTGTGCAATATCTAGAAATAATTCCAAGGTCGACTTTCTTGGTATCGAGGGGTTTGGAATAAACACAGCACTAATTAGCCCACATGTGATACAATAGGCCTATCTCAGATTAGCCTGATGACTGAAGAGAGTCTCCAAACTCTATTATTCTCCTGCTGTCATGCCTCAGTTGAGAGGATGATGGTTTTAGTGATCAAGGTCTCTATGATCCAAAGCGCTAGGTCAAATTCTGATCACATCAAGGTAAATTAACAAATGAGAAAAGAGGAATAAAGGCCAGTACCATAAACCATTGATGGTAACACTTGGCTTTACACTGTTATAGACTTTCAAATTTAATGACGGAATACATTTTCAATACAAGAATTCACAAGAATATTAACTTTAGTTCCTTCAAGTTCAATTTTCTATCATATCCAACACAAATGCATTCATAAAACGAGTTGAAAGCAAATGTAAAAAAGTACAATATAAAAGCTTCCTCAGCTGTCAACATATCTGATATCAAATGAATGAAGATGCATATAAATGGGAACTAGAACCAGAGATAATTTGATTTTCAGTAAGCTAATTTGACAGTTTGACATGCTAAAACTATGAGAATTACACTAACAAATCTCCAATGAACAAAAACATCGGTAACACTTTATTTTACAGTGTCATTGTTACATATGTTACATGTAGTTACTCCAGTAATAATTATAAATTATGCATAATTACATGCAACTAACCCTAAACCAAACCAAATTCTAACCCTAACCCTATAGTAAGTATATGTAGTTACTTAATATTACTCAGTACTTAAATGTATAATTTCAGTGTAACAAAGACACCTTAAAATAAAGTGTAACCAAAACATCTCATGGCACACAAATGTGTAGTGTTTTTCCTACCTAACATAATACTTCATATTTAAAATATTTGATATATCAAGGTACAGACGGATAGGAATTATCTAGATCCGAGAGAAGAATAAAAAAGTATAAATTAAAAGAAAATAATTTTAAAAAGAAAATAAAACCGGTAAAAAAAATCAAATAAAAAGTGCAATAAATAAAGATTTCTTTATAGATCCAAGAGAAGAACACAAAGTTTAAAAAATAATAATAAAATATATTCAAAATCCAGATCAAGACTGAGGGGAAGAAAACATAGTAAAAAATAATAAAAAATAAGATAAAAAAAAAAAAAAAAACACTTTCATCTGAGTGACACCCCCCAGGACAGTACACAAGTCCTATTGATGGCAGACAAAGCCGACTGTGTCCACGTCCCCCGCCCCACCCCTACAGAGGACTCTAGGGTCCGTCAGAGACAGGCTCATATACTGCAGTGTGGACACTAAATGGCCTATTCTCAATGCAATCAATGTCTCATTACAACCCACCGTTATAAATCTGAGCCCTATTTAGTCTGGGGATTAAAGGAAGCAGGCTAGAGCAACACACATCGACGTAAATATATCACCAACAGATACATGCAGAGACACGCACCGACAGCCTCTCACACATTACCCTGCATTCAAAAAGAGGCAAGAGCTCGAGCACATATATGCATATACATGCACGTGAAGTTAGACACTATTTTTTTAACTCAGCGAAAGAGTGCACACAAGTTAATTTACACAAAAATAAACACAAAATGGGGAAGAACATGGACACAAAATAAATGAGAACTGGGGAAGTCAAACTCAAAAAAGACCTAATAAGTATCATAAAAGTGATTCATGGGCTATATTTCAAGACTTCTAAAGTCATATGATAGCTTTAGGTGAGGAACAGACTAAAATCTGTGAACAAATTGTTCGAGTCAGGTCTTGGATGAATCGTTTGATCCAGTTCACACATCTGATCTGAATGATTCATTTATGGATCAGACTGATACAGTTCATTAGTTCAACTCACTGACTCTAACTGATCCAGTGATCCAGGAGATTATCAATGAATCACATGGGCTACTTTATGATATGTTTATGGTTCTTTTGTGTCCTTTTTGAAGCTTGAAAACTCCAGTGACTATAAGAATCGGAATCATAAAGGTTTGCAATATTATGAAGGTATATATTTATTATGAAGGTCATATATTTTGAAGATGTATTATTTCAAGTGGATTTCCTTGTTCATTATGTTATACTTCTATAAAAGGAAGTACTATAGATGAGGTTGTACTTCAAAAGACAATTTATCTTTAATTACTTAAAAATAATAGTTTAAACAATATACACTACTCTTCAAATGTTTGAGGTCGGTAAGATATTTTAAAGTTTTTAAAAGAAGTCTCTTATGCTCACCATTTATTTGATCGAAAATACAGTAAAACAGTAATATTGTGAAATATTATTACAATTTAAAATAACTGTTTTCTATTTTAAAATATCTGAAAATGTAATTTATTCATGTGAGCATCCTTACTCCAGTCTTAAGTGTCAAGTGACCCTTCAGAAATCATTCTAATATGCTCAAGAAACATTTATTATTATCAATGTTAAAAACTGTTGTTTTTCTTCATATTTTTGTGGAAACCATGATACTTTTTTTCAGGATATTTTGATGAATAGAATGTTCAAAAGTACATCATTTATTTGATAAATCTTTTGTAACATTATAAATGATCAATTTAATGCGTGCTTGCTGAATAAAAGTATTAAATTATTATCTTACAAATCTTACTGACCTCAAATATTTGAACGGTAGTGTTCTTAGCAAGGCATTTAAGTATGACTCCCATTTCTCTCTGTTGGTTACTCAACTTAAAAAGCATGAAAGAAGGAATACATTTTTAAAGTAGAATAAATAAAAATCCCAGCATGTGTATGTTTATGCTATTTGTAGATTAAACAACCAAAAAAAAAACAATGCACACATGCAGCAGGGACAATGAGTGTGCGTGTTGCTGTGGCGAGCACTGACACCAAATGCCCATTTATCATTTATAAATGCTATTTTATCACCTCTGTCACCTTACAAACTGCCACAAAATACATCCTCATGAATCATTAACTGCTGCTTGAGAATTTACATCTGTGTTAACTCATTACAGTAAAATGAATTACAATGAAATAAAAATGACACTTTGGCCTTGTTCCAAAACCTATTGAGCTGCCTATGTAGTAGTATTGTTGATAAATGTAGTTCATTTATGTATGACTGACAAATATGCATCACATTAAGTTTATTAGTTAATGTTGAAACTGTGTAATCCAAATTTAAGCCTAAATAATTTTTGAGTGTAGCTTTACAACATACTAATCATATCATTCTGTCTTAAAATAATTTGTGTGTCTTCATATGAGGAACAGTATTAGTATTAAGTTGTTACTTATGTTAGCTATATAGATTTAGAACAATCATTTAAGAGATTCCATTTCCATTAAGATGCAACCTTTGTAGGCAGTAGACAGAATGGCTCACTAGGATTTGGAACAGAGGCTTTACTCCATTGTGCATCACCTGACGATTGTGATCTGTGGAAGCTGGTTTTATCATGTTCCGCACACATTCAGACTGAGAAATGTTTGACATTTACACTGAGAAGAAACCATCTCAGCATCTGAAGCAGGAGTGCAGCTGCAGAGCATGTTTTTATATGTGCATGTCAAGCTACATGTGACCGATAGAAAAGCCAGAACCACACTGACAAGTAGAGACTCGGAGAACACAAGCTAACTAACAGAAACACGCCAGCAGAGACAGAAGCAAAGAAAGCTGCCTGCCACAAGATAAAGGCTGTGGATGCAATATAGAAAACACAGAATTCAGACAAAGCTGTGCTTCCTGAAAAAAAACCTTTCAAAAATTTAAAAACATATATCTCTAAATGTATTTTGTCTTTTTATATGTGACTGCTTTGCCACGCAGATAAAGCACAACAAATAAAATAAAATAAAATAATAGAAAAAGTGCAAAAAATAAATAATAAATTACAAATGACAACATAAATTATAATAGCACAAAGTAATAAAAAAACAAACAAACTAAAATATTAAAAAGAGAAAAAAAATGTTGGTTTCAATGTTTGTTTTTTTAAGCTAAAAATTCTGAAAGTTTCCCCATTAAAAGTGTCTCAAGACCTATAGACAGAGACAAGGCAGAGCTTTGGAATACTCATCTAATAGAAAAAGAATCTGATTTTTATTTATTTTATTTTGTACCTTTCTGCTGAATGAAGGCAGAGCAATCAAAAGCATCTTTCTAAAGGTAAGGCAGACGGTGATCTGTTACATTCAAGAGTGCCTCTCCAATTACAGCTCCCCATTTCACATTACAGAAAAACTTGTGTCTGCAAAAATATATGAAAGCTGATAGAAAGTTATTAACTGTCTTTACAAAGTGCAGTGAGAGTGTGTGGTCTTTGAGATGTTGATGTGGATCTAAGAGTTCATCTGAATAAGAATAGGAGTCTAAATGAGCTGATGCAAGGGCCGATATGGGAAGTAATAATGTTTCAGCTTGTGAAAATGCTGAGAATCCTCTCAGATCCACAGGTATTCTCATTCCCGGTGAGCGTTACTCTCTTTTAGATTGCTATGCATTGTGATGATATGAATCTTTTGCAGATGTTAAAGGAATAGTTCACCCAAAAATACAACTTTTAACGTCATTTGCTGACCTTCATGTTGTTTCAAACACATATGATATTCTTTCTTTCTTCTCTCTAATGCAAAACGAGATATTAGGCAGA
This sequence comes from Anabarilius grahami, assembly GCA_003731715.1. Lineage (NCBI taxonomy): Eukaryota > Metazoa > Chordata > Actinopteri > Cypriniformes > Xenocyprididae > Anabarilius > Anabarilius grahami. The sequence goes on along the minus strand of RJVU01057857.1, from coordinate 2,344,621 downwards.
ATCTCAGAGCTGCCCTTTCCATATTGTCAAGCTTTAAAAAAACATTACAAAAGTAACTGTTTATTAGGGCTGCAAGATTTATCGCATGATACTAAAAATAACATTGAACTTAAACGTGATTCTTAGTGCGATTATTTTTTTATGCGCAGCTTGTCGATGAAGTATGGCTCCAAATGCTAATCCATCTGAAAGCACTGTGAGTTTGAGTCGCTTATAATGTACATTTGAAAAAGCAACACGCGTCAAACATCTTTCCAGACATGAGAAGCATTTATTAACATCTTGTCCAACAAAAGACAACATTTAATAACACGTTTTTACTCCAAACTCACTTCATAACGACAGTTGAGCATCCTTCTGTGAGATGATGTGGCTTCTTACACAGAATAAGGCAGTCGTGTGTTTATTAGTCATGTTTAATCAGTCAAAGCATTTCAATCTTCTGTTTATTCAGCTACAGCGATATGACACGTTATCTTCTTCTGCGGCAGGGCATATTTGGAGTTTCTGCTCAAGAGCGCCATCTGGCGTTCAGATGGGGAAGCATTTACTACTGATCACAGAGCCGTACAGCTCTGACAAGCTGCGCATAAAATAATCGCAGCCTTTGCCAAATCGCGGGCGGTTTAATCGTGATAAATCGTGCAGCCCTACTGTTTATTACTATAAAGTTTTACAAAAGCTTTGAGTGAGGAACAGACCAACATTAAAATAATTAAAACCATTTGTGCTAATCTATGATTAAAAAATGATGCTCTTTTGTCCGTTTTGGTGCTTGAAAATATGAATTACAAATGCACAACAGAAACATTCTGCACAAAATCTCTTTTTTTTTCTAATAAAACAAATGCAGTATCAGAATGACATGAGGTAAATTAAATTACTAAATTATGACAGTAATTGGGGTGAACTATTCCTTTTAACATTGTGGCAATATTGGATTTTCTAACTAAGTAGTACAAATCCAGCTCTTCAAAAATGATTTGCTATCTAAAAAAGTAATATTTTATTTCAAGTTATTTTCATAATTTTAAAGCCTACTACCTTTTTTGTTACTGATCAGATTTTAGACTTTATTAAACTCACATCTCTATATATTAAAAACCTTTCCGAACAATAGATCTAGAAGGTCTGCCCCGTTTCTGCTGCTGTGTTACATTAAATGGCAAGAGAGCACAAGGTCGGAGGATTTACTGAGAATGAGAGTGAGCTAGAATAGAAGAAGAGCGGAGACGCAGAGGCCTTGTCACATTCGTTTCCTCCGGCTTTGGGGCTTTGTAGACACAATCCAAGTCTGAATAACATGGTTTAAACAGCACAGAGAGATAGAGGGAGTTTAAGAGAGAAACAAGTTAGAGAAAAAGAGAGAGCGAGAGGGAGAGTGAGATGCATGAGAATCTGTCACCACCTCAAAGACCAAAATGGGAAACGTTTTTGCAAAAATAAATTACAAATTATACTATCACACTGTCATCCTCCTTTTTTAATAAAATAAAATAAAATGCTTTTATGAAATACCAAATATTACCATTAAAATCTAGCATTAGGGGTTTGCTAGGAGTCTAAGAGGGGGAGATGGGGTGGATAAAGGTTGATAAACTCTGGTCTAGAGAAACTAAATGTGTAATATTAACTTTATTTTTTGTTGTTTTGCACTTACATTTTGTTTAGACCCCTTACAAACTAATTTGTAGCCCTAAATTTGAACGAGCTAAATAGCATCTCAATGAATAACCCTCATGTGAAGCTCTTGTTAAAGTTTATTCAATACAAAGTTGAACAAAACCCACTACAGATGAAGCAACATCACTTTAACTTGCATTTCCACACATGAAATATCTCCTGCCCTTTGAGCAACTTCCACCAAATTCACAGTTTCACTTGAAAAGACAAAAATGAGCAGTTCAGACACCTTGAAAATGTCCGCAATATTCGCTCACCAATTGATCTTAATGATAAACTAAAGCTTGCTATTCCAACACGTTGCGCCGGGTGCAGGGAAATCCATGCGCAAGCCAGCACTCATTTCAACAGGACTGTGTGGCTGTTCGACCGCCTGCAGATATTTATTAGAGCCGTATGAAATTTTCATGCGGTGTGAAGCATTCTCTTTCATCCAGCAGCCTGCTGTCAAGCGTGAGGCGGAAGCCGAGGTGCGGCATGGCAGCTCTGTACAGGAGGGGGGCAGCGTTTAAGAGCGGGGGGCCATGCCTTCAGGTGACATCATCAAAAGACGGGGGTGAGGGAGTGGGAACATCATCAACCCAAATCAGCCAATTAGAAGAAGACTTCGCTTAGCACTGTTTGACAAGATGAGAGGCTTTTAGGATGGCGAGTCAAGCCAGAGAACAAAGATGTGGAGTGAGCTAATCAGTGAATGAACAGTTTGGGTTTAGAAAGATTTTTTAAAATTAATAGGATGCATTAAATTAATCAAAAGTGACAGTAAAGACATTTATAACGTTACAAAAGATTTCTATTACTATTCTTTTGAACTTTCTATTCAATAAATGTCAATCAGCATATTTTTACTGTATTTTTGATCAAATAAATGCAGCCTTGGTACACATAGACTTTCAGAAACATTAAAAAATATTTTTGAACGATGGTGAGTCGAGCCAGAGAACAAATATGTGGAGCTTTATCATAAGAAGTGGATCGTGGGTCAGAGTGCGACACAATCTCTGCTAAACTCATCAAAGGAGGAGAATGAATGAGTTCCTCCACTCATCTCTCACCTCCTGTCGTCACTAATTTGCTCTACCTCCTGAAGCTCAAAGAGACGTCCCGCCTGTAGTGTGCAAGTCTGTAATGTCTCGCACTGGACCTTCATCATTGCTTCCATCTCCTCTTTACTTCTACCACTTCTTTCCTTTCTGGGAAATCTTGGAAGAATATCATCAGTTGAAATAATGATAATGTTCTTCCAAGAAGTGCCATTTTTGAACATTTCTGTGACACTGAAGACTGGAGTAATGATGCTGAAAATTCAGCTTTGCATCCCAAGAATATATTACATTTTAAAATATATTCAGTTATTTTAAATTGCAATAATATTTCACAGTGTTATGTTTTACTGTATTTTTGATCAAATATTTGCAGCCTTTGTGAACATACAGAAATATTAAAACATATTTTGAACGGTAGTGTACATATAACATAAACATAATATTACAACTGCATCTGCACAAAGGGAACTTAAACTTGAACTTGAAATTAATATACTAAAATTATGTTATTTTAATCAGCAAAATTGACTAAAATTATGACAGGATTAAATATAATTCCAAATTTAAAGGCCATTTTCATTAAAAGACAAAAACTGGCCATGTCTTTTTTTCTCAAGCTCTCTATTCCACTTTGCCTCTCCTCTCCTCTCTCCCAATTCCTCTTTTATTTCCTCTTATTTTTTTCCACCTTTCTTTATCTTCCTCTCATTCTCTCTTCTCCTTTATGTTGAGTGCTTTAAAAGACTTACAATAACAGTGGATGAGATGACTTTGACACAGACAGATGAGACACAATGAACTAACTAGTTTGGTTTCAATCTAAAATGCCATTTAGGAAAAACCACATGTGGGCACTCACACACACACACACACGCACACACACACACTTCTGTGGTTGAGGGGAAGGTACATTGTATTTGACCTTTGGGTTGTGATTGTGATGGGTAGTTAGCTAAAGGTGAGTCATTGTGCTTTCTTTAGGCCCCCACAGCAGTGTGAGCGTGTGTGTGAGCGTGTGTGTGCGTGAGAGAGAGAGAGAGAGAGCAAGCGAGCGAGCATTGTGAAAGAGCAAGAAATAGAAAGCTCTAAAACTCCTATGACAGAAAGGGAAATTCTTGTACTTTGTTTTTCCAATTAGTGCACTAAGATTTAGTATATAGTGTCAGGCCTGTTTAAAATGTGTGTGTGAGTCACTGGTTCATTTTTATTCTCCTCCAGTGCTCTTCTGGTGTCTTCAGCACAAGGGGCTTTTTGTGGACTGTATTGTGACGGCAGGCTCTGGCACGCACAGACAGGCTAGGGCTGAAGGCCAGCTCACACACACACACACTCCAGCAGAATCAGAGCGGAGACGAGCCAGTTCCCAAACATACTCGACCAGCACAACCAAACACACTCCAGCTCAGCAAATGGACAAACAAATCCTGAATGGAGTCCATATAACAAATACACACTGATGCACATGGAAACAAAAATCGTAAGATTTCTTTCATATTTTTCCTAGGCAGCAATGGAATTAAATTAAAGAGCAAATAGAGCAGTCTCCAGGAGAAAAAAAAATACTAGTCTCATGTATTTTTACAATAGGTAAAAAGTTTGGGGTTGGTATTTTTAATGTTTTTTAAAGTCTGTTATGCTCACAGAGGGCAGCATTTATTTGATTAGAAATACAGTAAAACAGTAATATTGTCAAATATCATTACAATTTAAAACGTTTTTTGTATTTTAATATATTTCTAAATGTATTTTTTCTTCAATGAAAAAGCTGAATTTTCAGCAACATTACTTCAGTCTTTAGTGTCACATAATCCTTCAGAAATCATATGCTGATTTGCTGCTCAAGAAATATGTCTAATCATTATTGCTGCTTAATATTTTAGTGGAAAAATTGACACTTGACGAACAGAAAGTTCAAAGAACATTTATTTAAAATAGAAATCTTTTGTAACATTGCAAATGTCTTTACTGTCACTTTTGATCAATTTTATTGATTAGTCCTTGCTGAATAAAATGATTAATTTATTTTAAAAAACCCCAAACTTTTAAATGATAGTGTAAAGTAAACTGTGCTCAGATTTGACAAGATACAAATGTCTACAATCAAAAGTTATAGATCTCAAAATAAGCTCAAACATTTCTCATCAAATCCTTTTATGGCCATATTTTTCACATTGTATAGCTCTATTCTTTAGAAACATCAAAGACAAAGTTGATACCTAAATAAAACATAACTGAGAACACCATTACATCTCCTGAGCTAAGAAAGAGCAACATCTAAGCAATAAAAGTCTCCTCTGTTAAGAAACACATGCAAGTACTTTTACAGTATTAAAACTTCCACAAACATGCAACATAATACGAGAGCTCATAATCTCAGCCAACATTGGCACTAAGACTTCAGAAAGTGGCATCCATGAGAACCGAAGAGTACTCTAGTACTATACTCTACTGTTCAAGACTGCACAGCATAGCCTAAAATGTCATCAAAATGCAATAATAACTTTTATCTATCTACAAATAATATATTTATTGCACACCATTCTTGGTGCATTCCATATTATTACAAATAAAAGTGTGAAATATCACACCGTTTATTCAGTTAAAGTGATCCACTATAAATGATATGAATATGCACATAGGATTCTGTGACTCATGCCCACATACCTCACTAAATCTATCTAGATGAAATGAAATATAAATACTGAAAATGTATACAAGAAATGTCAAGGAAAACATTATGCAATGAATAAATCTGTGGTGTAAAGTTCACTTAACCAGTCACTCCACACATGCTGTTGTGTTGTGTTTCTTACCTGGTGCTGGAGTGTGTGTGATCTGAACTGTACCAAATGAATGAAAGGCTGAGAACTGGGTCTCTGAACCAAGTCCATCCTTACAGTAGAGGCACGCTGACCCCAGAACACAGTTACCCACTGTCTCACTGGCCAAAGTGCCATGGTCAAAGACTGACCTGCCCGCACAAAAAACCACCTATTGAGTGTGTGTGAGAGGAATGAGGTGTGTGAGCTGTTTGATGGTCTCTGATCAAATCGGTATCTGTATTAGCTGCATTCAGGATTGGTCAGGATTATTGACTAAATTGCAAAAATCATTTTATTTATCTGTATTGTTGTTGTTTGTCAGTGAGATATCTAAACATCATTAAAATAATTTACCTGAGAAGCAAAATTTATATTAAATGAATCTTATGAAAGTAATTAAGCCTTGTTGTCACATATTTACTCAATTACGTTTATTTTTGTAAATACTAATAATAATAATAATAACAATCATAATAATAATAATTTCTTTTAAGATGACAAATGCAGAAATGCAGTGATTTTTCATATAATTAATTATTTTTCAAATAATTAGTATTTTTTTCTTGTAAAAATATTTTAGCATCTCTGAATAGGATTTGTTTAATATATTATGCAAAATGGCTACATTTTCTGCAAGCAACAAAAATAAATATTTAAAAATATCAGATATCATTTAACAATGATAAAAAAATAATTAAGTTAATAATAAATATAAAAATAAAAAAGATAAATGACAATAATTGTATAAACATTTTTTAAATACTTAAAAATAAAAAAATATAAGAAATGTTTTAAAATAAAATAGATATATAAAAATGTTTTACTTTTTTTTTTTAATTCTTGTAATAAGCTTAAAATCTTTTGCATAAAAGGGGAAAATATAAATGATGTATAATATATTAAGTAAATATATCCAATATATCAAAGATGTTTACATATTTTTACTGGAAAACAAGACTAAAAATACAAATTCAGAACAAACAGTATGTGATAAGCATCATGTTTTAAGCATGGCTTATCAAGTTAATGGATGTTATTTTTAAATATATGCCTCAATCCCACTTCGTCCGGTTGTTTTTGAATGCAAAACCCTAAAGCAGCCTAATTATACCCAAATTTTCGAATAATTGTTGAGACAAACTGCAGACTAGTTCATTTTGAAAATATGTAGATTTGCGCAGCGCTGCTCTCAACCTCTCACTTCCTCCTGTATTTCTCTCTCTTTGATGTTCACTAAGGCTGTCTGCCTCTGTAGCATGTGCCTGGTCGAGGTTAAATAGATGAAATATGCTGACATAAAATCAGGCAAACAGCTTTAATACAGCACACACAACAGTGACTGATTCTATTAAAGTCCCTTTAACAGAACACATCAAAATGCCCTTGGGTGCAACCATAACCAAAAGAGACTTCGGCAAAAACAGGGGGAACGGAAAATGAGAGAGACAGATTTGTCATCACTTTTCCAAATAAATAACTCTTAAAAGTCTGCTTGTGTCAAGCTGGCCCTGTGCGAACACTGGCGGTGTGCTATAAAAGTAGCACGGATCTTTTATTCAGCCGAACAAAAGAATCAGGCCACTCTGAGAGTCTTATTGTCATGCCATTCCCTGCCTCTCAATCCCGCTTCCGTAATTCTTCTATCTTTATCTCTCACACCTTCTGTACCTCTCACCTTTCCATCTCACAGCTCACACTTGCTCTCTTACTTCTCTTTTCTCTCAGTAATGGGGTTTGGTGCTGTAGAAGATTGAGGGGGGACGTTCACTCTAAAAACTGCTGGGTTAAATATGGACAAAACCAGGGATTGGGTTGTTTTCACCCAGCCATTTTTTTCAACCAATTTTGGATTTATTTTTTTAGCCAGCAATATAGTAATATAGTAAAAGGCGTGTTTTTGCTCACCCCCAAATAGGGGCAAATTTGTGGGGTATTTTAAGCTGAAACTTGACCAGACCAGAGACTTATATTACATCATGTGAAAGAGGGCATAA
>RJVU01057857.1:2318278-2332345 GCA_003731715.1 Anabarilius grahami | reverse complement strand
AAAAAAAAAAAAAAAAAAAAAATACTATTTTATATAGTATTTTGAAAATATATTTCATAATTGTGCATTGAGTTGAGTACTTTTAAAATATTAAATTACTATATTAAAACATTTGAAGATATGGCAACACTCTACAATAAGGTTCAATTTGTTAACATAAAATAAATTTTAAATAAATTAATTTTAAATCACTCTAATTTGTGTCACCGAACCTTACTGTAAAGTGTTACCAAATGCTAGCACACACACACACTTATACAGTGGTGCTCAGGATTATTGGCACCCTTGGTAAATATGATCAAAGATGACAATAAAAATAATTATGCATTGTTTATCCTTTTGATCTTTAATTCATAAAATTTGCAAAAATCTAATCTTTCATTGAAGGAAAAGAATTGAAAGTGGGGGGGAAATCACATTATGAAATAAATGTTTTCTCAAAACACGTTGGCCACAATTATTGGCACCCTTTTGTTAAATACTTTTTGCAACCTCCTTTTGCCAAGATAACAGCTCTGAGTCTTCACCTATAATGCCTGATGAGTTTGGAGAACACCTGACAAGAGATCAGAGACCATTCCTTCATATAGAATCTCTCCAGATCCTTCAGATTCCAGCTCCATGTTGGTGCTTCTTCTCTTCAGTTCACTTCACTCATTTTCCTTAGGGTTCAGGTCAGGGGACTTGAATGGCCATGGCAGAAGCTTCATTTTGTGCTCAGTGACACATTTTTGTGTTGGTTTTGATGTTTGTTTTGGATCATTGTCCTGATGGAAGATCCAACCACGGCCCATTATTGGATTTCTAGCAGAAGCGGTCAGGTTTTGATTTTTTATCTGTTGGTATTTGATAGAATCCATGATGCCATGTATCTGAACAAGATGTCCAGGACCTCCAGCAGAAAAATAGGCCCACAACATTAAAGTTCCAGCAGTATATTTAACCTTGGGCATGGGGTACATTTTATCCCTGTGTGCACCAAATCCATCTGGTGGGTTTGCTGCCAAAAAGCTCTTTTTTAGTTTCATCTGACCATAGAAGCCGGTCCCGTTTGAAGTTTCAGTCTTGTCTGACAACTGAATATGCTGGAGATTGTTTCTGGATGAGAGCAGAGGATTTTTCTTGAAATCCTCCAGAACAACTTGTGGGGATGTAGGTGCTGTTTGATTATTTTTTTTTAGGCTTTCTGAGACTCAAGACTCAACTAACCTCTGCAATTCTCCAGCTGTGATCCTTGGAGAGTCTTTGGCCACTCAAACTCTCCTCCTCATCGTGCATTAGTAAGATTTAGACACACGTCCTCTTCCAGGCAGATTTGTAACATCTTTAGTTGATTGGAACTTGGAAATGGGGATTTTCAATGCTTTGGCTATTTTCTTACAGCCATTTTCTATTTTGTGAAGCTCAACAATCTTTTGCTGCACATCAGAACTATATTCTTTGGTTTTAGGCATTGTGATGAATGATTACAAGAATTTGGCCTTTGTGTTTCCTCATGTTTATACTCCTGTGGAACAGGAAGTCATGGCTGGACAATTTCATGTTCATGATCACCCTGGTGTGCTAAAAAATGTAAATATGAATGGGAATATACTTCAGAGATATTTTACTCATACAAAATTCTAGGGGTGAAAATAATTGTGGCCAATGTGTTTTGGAGAAAAACATTTATTTCATAATGTGATTATCCCCCACTTTCAATTCTTTTCCTTCAATGAAATGTTAGATTTTTGCTCATTTTATGAATTAAAGATCAAAAGGCTAAACAATGCAGATTTATTTTTATAGTCATCTTTGATCATATTTACCAAGGGTGCCAATAATCCTGAGCACCACTGTATATATAAAACAATAAAAACAACACTCTAAAAACTGCTGGGTTAAATATGGACAAAACCAGGGATTGGGTTGTTTTCACCCAGCCATTTTTTTCAACCAATTTTGGATTTATTTTTTTAGCCAGCAATATAGTAATATAGTAAAAGGTGTGTTTTTGCTCAACCCCAAATAGGGGCAAATTTGTGGGGTATTTTAAGCTGAAACTTGACCAGACCAGAGACTTATATTACATCATGTGAAAGAGGGCATAATAGGTGCCTTTTAACCCAACCTGCTGGGTTTGTCCATATTTTACCCAGCTTGGGTTTTTTTAACCCAGCATTTTTTTAGAGTGAATAAATAGCTATACTACTATACTACAAAGTGATGTTGAGTTGGACATACCACAATAAATTCTTAAAAATCCATGTTCATTTCATCTAAAATTTACATCTATTATTAGACTTATCATCACGAAAAGTCATTTGTATTTGACAAACAAATTATGTACATATTTATACATACTAACCATCTATTTTCCAAACTACATGTCCACTGTAGGGTCCATGGACTAATGAGGTAAAAACTAACAAAGGTAAAAAATAAAAATTTAAAATAGAAAAATACTTTCATATAAGTTACAAGATGCATATATTTTTGCATATACATTTATATACAGTATTTTTTAATCTTCTGTAATGAGAAAAGTCACTACCGTAGGTCACAATTCATTAAAGTAAAGTGCAGTAGTGAGCTGAACCTCTGATCTGTGTTGATGCCTTTATCACAATCCACCATTGGTTGTGAAATTTCAAAAAAGTACTGTTTGTCTTCTCAGAAGCCCAAAACTCTGGCATCATTGTGTTGATTCATCGTGGCTCTCAAAGGGCCGCCGCTGGCAGATGTAAGACAGATGGCGCTGGATAGGCTATCATTACAGCAGCCTCAGACGGCTCACTTACAGCAATGCAAAGTCACAGTTGCACAGAAACTTTCAAAGTCTCAGAGACAGAAAGGAGAGGATGGCTGATGGCAACAGACACTGAAATGCTGCAGCTACAGGAAATGCAACAGGGGACGAAGAAATTGGTCATGAAACAGATGAACCAGTGAAAGAGACGACGCTGCCCTTCTCAACATCAACAGCTGCCACACATCACCATGTTTTACTGCTCCAGAGATCCCAACAGACTGCGCAAACCCTGTCTGTCTCCGTCTATCCTCACACAGTCTTTTCTGTCTGCTCTTGGGAAAGAACTCCCATGAGTCTCTGTTAGCTGTACAGTAGTATCTTCATCTGTCTCTACTGAAAAATCAGGCTCTATTGACGCTGTACACAATTCGGATATGGTTTCTGATATATGTATCACATAACACATAAAACTTTAACTACTTTTACTTAAATAAAACAGAAAAAAAATAACACTGACCAAGGGTCAGGGTTCGGCTAGTTAGCATGGTCAGTTAACTATATCATAACTACATTATCTGGCTTCACTGATGGCCATTCAAAATAAGCCATGTATTTTGCATGAATAAAATATTTCCAATCAACATTTAAATTGCAAATATTCATTATAGTAGGTGTTTAGCAGCAGTACAGACTGTTATTTTACTCAAAAAATTGACAAAAAGGTTCATAATGAATCTGCATCAGGCAGCGAAACAAGAAATTTTGCATTAGTTACGGCATTAGAAAAAGGTCAAAATAAATGAGAAAAAAATACAGCAATTAGGTTTAGATTTCTCATTGTATGACAAAAAAAAAAGTAGGTAATTTGTTCTGTAATTTTTACCTTCGTTGTGTGAGGAAAAATTGTTTCATGAAGGACTGAAATCACAAAGTACATTTGCACAACACAAATTCACCTGAAGTCCTCAGGGAAAGTCACTCGCATCCGAAAAGAGCTTTTATCATCCCACTCCCATTTCTCCAAACCCTCTCTCTCTCTCTCTCTCTCTCTCTGTCAGCTTCAGGTTTTCTCTTCCCGCCTATCCTATAACTGCCTCTATAAATTAAGTTCTCTGCGAGTGACACCAATTCAAGTCAAGCATCCGCAAAGAGACGTTTATTGCTTAATGCCTGTCAAGCCTGCTTAAATCTGGGCGGCTGTGGTCCTCTTCAGAACTAGCACTGGGTTATTGCTACTGTAAGCACATTTAATGCTCATTGCCGGGCTTTTTATGTGTGAGCATGTTAAATCGGTGAAGAGTGATTACTACACACAATAGCTCAACGTTTGAAGCTCAGCTTTACACTGTGTATTACTCTAAAATCTTGTAACCCGTTCTTTCCCTCTCTCTCTCACTTAATCTAGCTCTTTCAATTCAATTTTGTGCTTTATTGGCATGACAGAAACTGTCCATTTGTATTGCTAAAGCGTTGCAAAAGCCAGTAAAATAAATAAGGTAAAATGTACAATTAGCCTAAAAGGTGAACGTTATTTATTCGGTAAGTAGCCATGCAATACTCAGGATAATTACAGGTCATTATCACCAAATAAACACAGACATGGTGAGCAGGATCCCAGTGTGAAGCGGAGCGAAGTCGTGCATCACCCTGAAAGTGTTTTATAAGCTAAATATAGATTTTTCAGTTTAAACAATCATATTTCATTTATGTGTGTGTGGTTCAGGTATACCCTACATTATGGGGACAAAATTTCCCCACAAAGATGGCAATATCCGAAATCCTTGTCGGGATTTTGTGTGTGTGTGTTAGTTTGGGTTAGGAAATTAATACTTTTGTAATACATTAAAATAGAAAACAGTCATTTTAAATTGTAATAATATTTCACAATATTATAGTTTTTACTGTATATTTGGTCAAATCAGACCTAAATCTTTTGAACAGTAGGGTATATTTCAACTTTGCTACAATGTAAAGCAGTGAGTGTACAGCTTGTATAACAGTGTAAATTTGCTGTCCCCTCAAAATAACTCAACACACAGCCATTAATGTCTAAACCGCTGGCCACAAAAGTGAGTACACCCCTAAGTGAAAATGTCCAAATTGGGCCCAAAGTGTCAATATTTTGTGTGACCACAATTATTTTCCAGCACTGCCTTAACCCTCTTGGGCATGGAGTTCACCAGAGCTTCACAGGTTGCCACTGGAGTCCTCTTCCACTCCTCCATGATGACATCCCGGAGCTGGTGGATGTTAGAGACCTTGAGTTCCTCCACCTTCCGTTTGAGGATGCCCCACAGATGTTCCCAGAACGTTCAGAGACGGTCACGATGTGGAGTTCTTTTAAGGTTTGGGGAACGTTATTTGGTGGACTTTCAGAGAACATTCAGGACGTTCTGGGAATGTTTAGGGGACTATTACTATAGGACGTTCTGTTAACTTCCCAAATGTCCTCTTTGTAATGTTCTCACGCGACCATAAAATAACCAAAATAGAACATCCCCCTAAACTCATATCGAACGTTATTAAATGACCAACAGAGGACCATGTGGGAACATTCAGTTAATGTCCCAAATACCCTCATTGTAACGTTCTTATGTGACCATAAAATTAACCAAATTGGAATGTCCCCCTAAAATCATATAAGGAACCTTGAACTGCAGCACTTTCATTACCAAAAGAGGAAGTTTTATGTCCCAAATGTTCGGTAAAATTTTTTAATTTTCGTCACTTTTAGAGAACTTTTAGGCAAAGTTGTGCAAGGTCACGAGAACGTCGCCTTCTACGTAAGTGTTTTATAGAAAATAATAAAGTTTGAAGTCACCGTTATGGAGGTGAGCATTTGCTTTAGATGGGCTCTTGATTCTTGCCATTTTAACATTAGATTTTCTCTGGCTGCTTTAACTGTGTTTTCAAGACATGTTTGTTATAGAAAAAAAAGGCAAAAGAAATTTCTTATCAGATAAATTGGGTTGTTTAGTACTGGTGATTCAATCATCATGGAGTGTCCTGATCCTCTCCAGAGACTAAACTATGAGTGTATTATATGTTTTTTTTTTCTTTTTTTATGAGTTTTTTTAAATTCATTATACAGACAGAGTTTTGAGCAGTGTCTTTTAGACTCACACAGACATCATGAATCAGCGTATGAACCTCAACAATGGTGACAAATAAAAATCTTTTTTGTGACTTCAGTAGCTTGTTTTGTGAATTTCAGAGTTAATCTGTTTATCTGAAAATTCATACGCAGAATCTTGATGTCTGTGTGAATCTACATGATGCTGTCTGAATAATTTCTGCATAATGATTAAAACTCTCAAAATATCAAAGCAGGACAGGATTTTATGCATTATCATAGGACTACAACAACATGAAAGAAAATACAATATTCAGAGATCAGTGAATAAGACCACTGTATGATGATATAAACATCAACAATGACCAACCAAAACCATTTGATCAGATTTTCTTTTCTCACAATTTTTTTTTTGTAACAGATGCTTTAGAAACACACAGTTACAACAATTGGAGAAAAAAATAGTCAAACCGTCAAGGGTCAGGAGCCCAACTAAAGCAAGCGCTTACCTCCGCAACGGTGACATTTATACATTTTGATAAAACATCAACATCTCTTTAAGAAGATTTGTATGAAAGAAACAAAGTCAGACTGGTTTGTAATAAGTGAAGATGCTGAGATCTAGAGAGATCTGTTAGTGTTTAATGTTGTTTCTGTTATCTGAGTTTTGTGAGGTTACTACCATTGTGCTGGAGAGTAGCGCCTGTGCTTCAGTCAGTGATGATCCAAAAACACTGATGTTCTGCTGCATGTTGCTTTATTTAAAGGCTGCAGTAACTGTGTAGTTGCTGATGCAGTAATACAGCAGTTACATTAGCTCATGCATGTGCTGTTGTCAGCTAATGACTTAAGGCAATAGATTTGCATTTTAAAGAAAATATTTCATAATATTAATCCAGGAATTACCTGTAAAGAGCTTTTTTTGTAAGACATTTAAGAAAAATTTATTTTTGTTTGAACAGCCACTTTTGTTTGTCAATTTAGCTCTAATTTTCAATTCAATTTTTTGACAAGGGCAGCAGGGACGTTCTGAGAACATTTCCAAATAAAGTATGGTTCCCTAAACGTTCAGAGAACGTGTTGAATGTTCTGTGAAGGTCCACCAAATAACGTCTGGAGACATGCTTGGCCAGTCCATCACCTTTACTCTCAGCTTCTTTAGCAAGGCAGTGGTCGTCTTGGAGGTGTGTTTGGGGTCGTTATCATGTTGGAATACTGCCCTGCGGCCCAGTCTCCGCAGTCAGGGGATCATGCTCTGCTCATTTATGACCATGACACTCCCACCACCATGCTTGACTACAGGCAAGACACACTTGTCTTTGTACTCCTCACCTGGTTGCCACCACACACGCTTGACACCATCTGAACCAAATAAGTTTATCTTCGTCTCATCAGACCACAGGACATGGTTCCAGTAATCCATGTCCTTAGTCTGCTTGTCTTCAGAAACTGTTTGTGGGCTTTCTTGTGCATCATCTTTAGAAGAGGCTTCCTTCTGGGACAACAGCCATGCAGACCAATTTGATGCAGTGTGCGGCGTATGGTCTGAGCACTGACAGGCTGACCCCCCACCCCTTCAACCTCTGCAGCAATGCTGGCAGCACTCGTATGTCTATTTCCCGAACACAACCTCTGGATATGATGTTGAGCACGTGCACTCAACATCTTTGGTCGACCATGGCGTGGCCTGTCCTGAGTGGAACCTGTCCTGTTAAACCGCTGTATGGTCTTGGCCACCGTGCTGCAACTCAGTTTCAGGGTCTTGGCAATCTTCTTATAGCCTACGCCATCTTTATGTAGAGCAGCAATTCTTTTTTTCAGATCCTCAGAGAGTTCTTTGCCATGAGATGCCATGTTGAACTTCCAGTGACCATTATGAGAGAGTAAGAGCGATAACACCAAATTTAACACACCTGCTCCCCATTCACACCTGAGACCTTGTAACACTAACGAGTCACATGACACCGGGAAGAGAAAATGGCTAATTGGGCCCAATTTGGACATTTTCACTTAGGGGTGTACTCACTTTTGTAGCCAGCTGTTTAAACATTAATGGCTGTGTGTTGAGTTATTTTGAGGGGACAGCAAATTTACACCGTTATACAAGCTGTACACTCACTACTTTACATTGTAGCAAAGTGTCATTTCTTCAGTGTTGTCACATGAAAAGATATAATAAAATATTTACAAAAATGTGAGGGGTATACTCACTTCTGTGAGATACTTATATATATATATATATATATATAAGTCTTGTTTATTTTAATAAACTTATTAATACACACATAAGATCCAGATAACAGATGTTCCCACCTTAGTAATAATCATAGAGTTTGCAATCCTGTCCGAATCAGTACATGAAATCACAGACCTCCTGTTCTAATAACTCAAACATTATTTAGAAAACCAATGGCAATGGCAGGATTTGAAGAGAAATAAAAAAAACACAGGAGCGTGAGGAACAGCAAGAAAGAAAAAAGACAAAAGCAGGATCAGATTTTGCCAGCTCATTTCCCGAACTGAACTGCACCTCTGTTCACTGAAATCAATCCTAATCAAATAACACGCAGCTCTGTGGAGTATTTAAACCTCTCCATATGTTACACAAACAGCAGCTCTATTAAACTTCCCACGCCGAGCGTAATAAATGAGAGTGTAAAATGTGAGGTGGCTTTTTCCGCTCACAGACACAATGAGGGCAGGAATACATCTGCTGCATGTGGGATGTACACAGCGTTAGTCCTTCTGTGGCCTGATGCTGCACACCTTCAGTCTCACAAGACAAGATCATACTTCTGCCCTACAAACAAGCCTACATAAAGACAACACTTAAGTTTACATTGACATTTTCCGAATAGAAAAGCAGTTCACCCCAAAATGAATATGTTGCCATCATTTACTCTTCTCGATGTTCTTTGAACCCCATATTAATTTCTTTCTTATGTGAAACACAAAAGATGTTAGGCAGAATTTCAAAGCCTGGAAATGGAATAGGCATCATAAAAGTAGTCCATACGAGTTGCAACTTATGCTCTATATTTCTAGTCTTCTGAAACCATACGTGAGAACCAAAGGCATCAAACGTTTTTTTTTTTTTTAAATATGAATAATCACTATAACTTAAACTAAGGCTACATTCAGACTGCAGGCAAAGGTGGCCCAAATCAGATTTTTTTGCTCACATGTGACTCAGGTAACATTCAGACTGTCAGTGCAAATATGATTTTGTGCATATCTGATTGAAATCCGATCAGATTTAGCACATGTGAACGGCAAAAAATCACATGAAATGCAATTTTTACAAATCCGTTTCAAGCTACATTGATATGTGGTTTGAAATCCTATTAAAATCGCATTTCTGTAAATCCGTTTGAGTCTGACTGCTCTGATCAGACTTTGCATGGTTTATGTGACTTTCTCACGCCACGTAAAATGTAAACATCAGACGTTGTTATAGGAAAAATGCTGAAAGTCACTACAGAAACAAGGTTGTGTTGTTGCAAAGTGCCGGGCAGAAAGTGATAAAAAGGAGACATGTTTTGAGACCATCAGAAATGGCAGCATGGAATAAAGCGGCTACACATTGTCATGTGGTAAATAAGACAACATCTGTATTGCAAATCCCTCCATGTTGCGGTTGTTGTTTTTGGCGTATACCAATTCAGATATTCCGGAAAACGAAAGAGCGGCATGGAAACACAAAAATTGGATTTGAACAGTTGCGCTACACAGTGTGGACAGTCAATAATTTTAGATCAGATTCCAATGGGATACACAAATATTCGGATTTGGACTGACAGTCTGAAAGTAGCCTCAGATCTGTTTTTCTCATGATAGTGTGAACAGCACAAACCACATGGAATCTGATCTTTTCGATTCAGATTTGTGCCACTTCCATATGTGGTACTAAATCTGATTCAGGTCAGATGTTTTGCAATGCGACCGCAGTCTGAACAACTTTTATGTCACTCCAGAGCAACATTCGTCACAATTCTGCGCTCATGGGAGTCACTTCAATGATTTTACATTCCCAAAGTTATCAAGACATTTGTGAAAGGTAGTCAGTGGAAGAACAGTGATGTGTCAGAGCTCATAAGTATTACAGTGACAGCTCTATATACAAGCAAAACAGGAGGGCTCATATCGTAAATGTTTAAAAACTCTGTTCTCTTTTTTCGCATCCTCGTCTTTGTTTTTATGTTGCCTGCGCATAAATTCTCTGGTTTATGCGGCAGATCACACTATTAATAAACGTGTAATCACTTACTTTAATGTTCTCTGTGACAGCGTGCTGCGTGACATCTTTTTGCGCATGCGGGTCAGTTCAGGACCATGATCTGTTCGCACTGGAATCTGATATTGCCACATTTAAAACAACAAAGTAAACTGCTATACAAAAAAATGGATTTTAGCAATAAATCAGAAGTGAGCACTAAGACT
Source organism: Anabarilius grahami (assembly GCA_003731715.1). Classification (NCBI taxonomy): domain Eukaryota; kingdom Metazoa; phylum Chordata; class Actinopteri; order Cypriniformes; family Xenocyprididae; genus Anabarilius; species Anabarilius grahami. The sequence continues at coordinate 2,322,101 of RJVU01057857.1, read as the reverse complement.
CGCAGTGTGAACATAACCTATATGATTAAAATAAAAATAAAAATTTTTAAAACGACATTCTATACTAGTACATAAATAAAACTAGAAGATGTGTACATGTACTTATTCCTGCTCTTTTCCTGGTATTACTGGATATATTCTTGACATTAATTTTAATTCTGCACAGCAATTTAATTTCATTAATTCTCGTTCATGCCCTTGATAACAGCAATAAAGAACACAATGAATTGCAAAAATAAAAATTGAATTTCATCTTCTCTCCTAAAATGTTTTTTCCCAGTAGCTTAACTTTTTATGTCACGAAGCACTCATAATTACTTTCATCTGAACATATGCAGATATATCTTTTGAAGTTCAGACGATCTTTTCCTGTCTAAGTGGGTGGTTCTTGGCCATGGCCACAAAATAAAGCAGTGAGGGCTAGTACTTAAAACCATAGTCAAAAGTCTGGCTTGGCCTGACTTACAGGATTTCACTGACACGTAGTTCATCAGCGACATGTCCGATCCATCTGTGATGTTCTATAATCACTGTCTTACTGAGCGCTGAGTTAAACACGCCACATGATCGGGGAGAGAGATCCAGTTCCTTTTGGATGCCAATCAACAGCAATCTGAGATCGATCAGTTTGAGACAGCAATGTCTGAAACAGGAAACTGAATAGCAATGATGATGATTACTGCATTTCTAGCATTGATTCATTTGGCTTTCAACAGGCTCTCATTTACCATCATGTGTGTTTCCTGGGAATTGAAAACACAACCTTGGCATCACGACTGACTACAGGAACATGATTATGATGACGGTCATGATTTCAGTGCTGACCGAGGCGTGCGGCGGAGTGCTGACAGACTGTAACGTGAACCGTTCGATCGAGAGAACGCTGAAATGGAGATGTGATCGATGGAGAAAGTGACATATCTCATGGTTTGGGTTTCTACTGGAAAAAAATAACAAATGAGATATCTTTAATATCTCAATTGTTTCTCTTTTAATCAAATATAGACTTTAGACTTATGTCTCCAGCTACTCAGAAGTTTCTCCTGAGAACAACGATCTAGTAATCTCCTTTAGAGTTTCAGAAGAGATCTCAACAATGTCTCAATATGGACTCTGATTTGTCAATTCCAAAGCCTGCAATCAAAAGTCAGAGATCTCATTATGAACTCAAATATTTCTAACTAATTACTCCCAACTAATACCAAATGATCTGAGATATAATCCACATTCATTTTATAGCTTTAAATTCTTACTGTACAATCTGACCATTTGATTTCTCATTTGACTATTTTTATTCCTCAAGGATCTTTAGAAGAAAAAAATATTTCTTGAAACAAACACATTGTAACTTAGTTTTAATTGAGCATTTTCCACATTCTCTCTAAATTAAAGGATTAGCAGGCTTATTATGCTACTGTACCTTTAAGACTTATACATGTAAAAGACTTCTGATTCACTAACCTGCAATATCACAACACAACTGGTTCCAAATTATGTTTTTGCTGCATACTGTAGCTTCTATAACTGGTCTGAAAATGTCTTTACAATTCATCAAATACATCAATTCAAAGTACATACAGGTCCTTCTCAAAAAATTAGCATATTGTGATAAAGTTCATTATTTTCCATAATGTAATGATAAAAATTAAACTTTCATATATTTTAGATTCATTGCACACCAACTGAAATATTTCAGGTCTTTTATTGTTTTAATACTGATGATTTTGGCATACAGCTCATGAAAACCCAAAATTCCTATCTCAAAAAATTAGCATATCATGAAAAGGTTCTCTAAACGAGCTATTAACCTAATCATCTGAATCAACTAATTAACTCTAAACACCTGCAAAAGATTCCTGAGGCTTTTAAAAACTCCCAGCCTGGTTCATTACTCAAAACCGCAATCATGGGTAAGACTGCCGACCTGACTGCTGTCCAGAAGGCCATCATTAACACCCTCAAGCGAGAGGGTAAGACACAGAAAGAAATTTCTGAACGAATAGGCTGTTCCCAGTGCTGTATCAAGGCACCTCAGTGGGAAGTCTGTGGGAAGGAAAAAGTGTGGCAAAAAACGCTGCACAACAAGAAGAGGTGACCGGACCCTGAGGGGAAGATTGTGGAGAAGGACCGATTCCAGACCTTGGGGGACCTGCGGAAGCAGTGGACTGAGTCTGGAGTAGAAACATCCAGAGCCACCGTGCACAGGCGTGTGCAGGAAATGGGCTACAGGTGCCGCATTCCCCAGGTCAAGCCACTTTTGAACCAGAAACAGCGGCAGAAGCGCCTGACCTGGGCTACAGAGAAGCAGCACTGGACTGTTGCTCAGTGGTCCAAAGTCATTCGGAAATCAAGGTGCCAGAGTCTGGAGGAAGACTGGGGAGAAGGAAATGCCAAAATGCCTGAAGTCCAGTGTCAAGTTCCCACAGTCAGTGATGGTCTGGGGTGCCATGTCAGCTGCTGGTGTTGGTCCACTGTGTTTTATCAAGGGCAGGGTCAATGCAGCTAGCTATCAGGAGATTTTGGAGCACTTCATGCTTCCATCTGCTGAAAAGCTTTATGGAGATGAAGATTTCGTTTTTCAGCACGACCTGGCACCTGCTCACAGTGCCAAAACCACTGGTAAATGGTTTACTGACCATGGTATTACTGTGCTCAATTGGCCTGCCAACTCTCCTGACCTGAACCCCATAGAGAATCTGTGGGATATTGTGAAGAGAAAGTTGAGAGACGCAAGACCCAACACTCTGGATGAGCTTAAGGCCGCTATCGAAGCATCCTGGGCCTCCATAACACCTCAGCAGTGCCACAGGCTGATTGCCTCCATGCCACGCCGCATTGAAGCAGTCATTTCTGCAAAAGGATTCCCGACCAAGTATTGAGTGCATAACTGAACATAATTATTTGAAGGTTGACTTTTTTTGTATTAAAAACACTTTTCTTTTATTGGTCGGATGAAATATGCTATGAACCTTTTCATGATATGCTAATTTTTTGAGATAGGAATTTTGGGTTTTCATGAGCTGTATGCCAAAATCATCAGTATTAAAACAATAAAAGACCTGAAATATTTCAGTTGGTGTGCAATGAATCTAAAATATATGAAAGTTTAATTTTTATCGTTACATTATGGAAAATAATTAACTTTATCACAATATGCTAATTTTTTGAGAAGGACCTGTACATTCAAAATCACATTTTCCATAATGTGAGCTTTTTAAAGCAGTGTTTACTCCGCCAGTAACATCAGCTTTTCAAATATCCAACATTTTTGATGACCGAGTCTCTCCTTCCCACTATCACCAAAGGTAAAGCGAGACATCTGGTACAAGATAAAACGTTCGTGTCTAACCCTCCTTTAATTCATTCTCTCTTGTGGCCAATCAGAGGCTGTTAAAAAGCATTTCTGTGTGAAGCCGTCTGGTGTAATGCATTTAGATGCCGTGCACACTGTGGTGCCAACGAGAACTACGGTTTCTAGAACACTCCACCACTGGGGGCTTTACACAAGCACACTGCTTTAATATTCCTTCTGCTCTATGTGTCTCACCATCACAGACTTCATCCTCATCTTCCTCTATACTGTTTCCTCTCTGTCTCCATACATAGGCATAGGAATTATATGAAATGTAAGTAGACACATAACTGAGCTCATGAATATTAATTAAGTAGCATAACGTTCGCCAGGTAGTCCTGATTGATTTTGTGTAAAGCAGGTAAGTAGGCGCACAGTGTAGTAGGATTACAGCTTCGAGTTAACTAGTAGGCTACTGTTTGGTCTTTTTTGTGTTTAATATGTTTTTGTCTTGTTTTTTAATATCTTCTC
>RJVU01057857.1:2298711-2318250 GCA_003731715.1 Anabarilius grahami | reverse complement strand
AAAAAAAAAAAAAAAAACTCCATTTAAAGAATTTTTTTTCCCTGTCCGCTGCCTTTAACTAAAAAAATCACTAGGACTGACTCAATTCCAGGATTTGAATTGCAGTAGTACAAACATGATGCACAGTTGCAATTAAAAATTGAGTGTAAGGACAATTCAAAGAATCTTACATTTAAAAAAAAAAATAAAAGTCAAATAAAATGAACAACTTTAATTACCAAATCTGTCAAGACAAACTAAATAAATGTTGTTTTACTATAGATAGAATTCTAGATAGAATTCTAGATAGAACGATAGATAGATAGAACGATAGATAGATAGAACGATAGATGGAATGATAGATAGAATGATTGATAGATAGATAGACAGAACGATTGATAGATAGAACGATAGAACGAGATAGAACGATAGATAGAACGATAGATAGATAGAATGATAGAACGATAAATAGAATGATAGAGAGAATGATGGAACGATAGATAGAACGATGGAACGATAGATAGAACGATAGATAGAATGACAGAATGATAAATAGAACGATAGAACGATAGATAGAACAATAGATAGAATGATAGACAGAATGATAGAACAACACAGAAAGACAGAACGATAGAAAGACAGAACAATGGATAGAACAATAGATAGAACGATAGAACGATAGATAGAACAATAGAACGATAGAACAATAGAACGATAGAATGATCGATAGAGCGATAGATAGATAGATAGATAGATAGATAGATAGATAGATAGATAGATAGATAGATAGATAGATAGATAGATAGATAGATAGAACGATAGAACGATATAGAATGATAGATAGATAGATAGATAGATAGATAGATAGATAGATAGATAGATAGATAGATAGATAGATAGATAGATAGATAGATAGATAGAACGATATAGAATGATAGATAGATAGATAGATAGATAGATAGATAGATAGATAGATAGATAGATAGATAGATAGATAGATAGATAGATAGATAGAATGATAGAATGATAGAACGATAAATAGAATGATAGAGAGAAGGATGGAATGATAAATAGAACGATGGAACGATAGATAGAATGAAAGAACGATGAATAGAACGATAGATAGACAGAATGATAGAACGATAGACAGAATGATAGAACAACACAGAAAGACAGAACGACAGAAAGATAGAACAATGGATAGAACAATAGATAGAACGATAGATAGAACAATAGAATGATAGAATGATCGATAGAGCGATAGAACGATAGATAGATCAATAAATGTTGTTTATCATAAATGGATAGATAGAATGACAGATAGAATGACAGATAGAACGATAGACAGAACGATAGAAAGGTAGAATGATAGAATGATAGAAAGAGAACGATAGATAGATAGATAGATAGATAGATAGATAGATAGATAGATAGATAGATAGATAGATAGATAGATAGATAGATAGATAGATAGATAGATAGAACAACGGAAGGGCGGATAGATAGATAGATGGATGGAACAACGGAAGGGCAGATAGATAGATAGATAGATAGATAGATAGATAGATAGATAGATAGATAGATAGATAGATAGATAGATAGATAGATAGATAGATAGATAGATAGATAGATAGATAGATAGATAGATAGATAGATAGATAGATAGATAGATAGATAGATAGACACAGATACATAAATAGACTGACATAAACAAAAGTTTACTGGCTAATAAAATTAAAAGAGGCAACTCCATTGATTTGTCCCGCCTCAACTTTCAATTTCAATGATAAATGTATCAATAGATCTTTAAAATGTAATATTAAAAAAAAAAAAAAAAAAAAGAAGAAGATGAACTTTCTAAAAGTGTGGAGAGTTCTATATAGTTGCTTCAGCCCTGATTAGTAGTACTTCATCTGTGCGTCCATGTTTTCTCCTTTCTGTCTCTCTGTTGTCGTATGACCTTGTGTGTCTTGATCAGTATGTGATGTGGAGTGATTTTTTGCCATCTGATCTTTCTGTTTTCAGAACTGTATTGATCCTTCTCCACTGCACTCTCAAGGACAGAAACCAAACCCATACAACCCCTCCTTCTACTCCCCTCATCTCAAACTTCTCCACCATTCTTTTTTGTTTTTCTTTGTTCTTCTCTCTCACTCGCTCTCTCTCCCCCAAGGTTGCAGTGACCAGCAGTATGAATAAATAATGTGCAGAGTGGGATCTCTTTCAGAAAAGCCATTTAGGCTGCTATTGTGTTACTAAAGGCTGTGCATTTAACCACCGATGTCCATGTGACAGAAATGCTATAGGATGTGAACTGCGAGTCGTGTGAAGCAGGTATAACTCAAACACCACTAGACCTTCCCAACGACCTTAAGCACAATCACTGTTGTTCACCTACACTACATAGAACTTACTTTCTTTTCTGTTGCCAGCCTACTGAGCCTTGAACATTAAGGTAAATACTGGTCAATTGGGCCTGATTTAGACGTGATGTATATGAGAGAAAAATCACAAATGAGATCTCTTTAATATCTCAGCTGTTTCTTCTAGACAGCAATGAGCTTAATTGGAGAGCAAACAATAATGTTCATGAAGCTTCGAAGCTTTACGAATCTTGTTTCGAATCAGTGGTTCGGAGCTTGTATCAAACTGCCAAAGTCATGCCCCCCAGTGGTGAACCACTGAAATTTCGAAAACATTTATGACGTAACAAAGCCTCGTTTACGGAAATCACGTGACTTTGGCAGTTTGGTACACGCTCCGAACCACTGATTCTAAACAAAAGATTAGAAAAGCTTCGAAGCTTCATGAAGCAGTGTTTTGAAATCGCCCATCACTAGATGTTGTTGAATAAAGTCGTTATTATGTTTTTTGGCACACAAAGAGTATTCTCTTCGCTTCATAACATTAAGGTTGAAGCACTGTATAGTCACATGAACTGTTTTAAATATGTGTTTAGAACCAGACAATAACTTTTTTGCTCACCAGCCACTGTGGCTAGTGGTTTTTCCAAAGTTACTAGCCACTCAGCATTTTCACTAGCCACAATTTTGCTGTTGGGAAATTACATTTGTATATGATTAAAATTGACTTTGGCATGCTTAAATTACTTGATTTTGAGTAATTTTACTCAAATGCAGATTGACCACCCAAATCAAGACTACATTGTATATCAGCTGGTATGTACATGTGGGCAATATGAGCATAATTTGAGAAATTTTAGTAATTTTAGAAAGTTTTGTTAGGCTATATAAAAAGCATGTATACATTTATTTAACATCTTTTGTTGTTTGATTAACATTAATGACAGACAGGAATTTAATTGGCCTGCTGAATGCATGGACGTAATATACTGACACATATCCAGTTTTTACCCACCTGTTTACGTCCACTTAAGCCATAACCGACTGTATTCACGCAAGATACTCCACACAATGGACATTTTGACATCTGTGTCTTCGTGTATTTGACCATTCAGGCGCAAGGAGAACTGATCGCGCGCGCAACAGAGAGAGAGAGAGAGAGAGAGAGAGCGCATGCGAGAGAGCAATTCTGTTGTGTGTCATTCAGCACAATTCAGCCTAACAGCAAGTTAATCGATAAAGAATTGTAATTGAAATGTAATTTTGTGATTCGATGAGCTTGGCTACCTTTCATTTGGCTGTAGGCTGAAATTATATTCAACCCGCCAAAGTGGCTAGTGGGAGTGGCTGTCTTACCCGCCACAGCTGAAATCTACCCGCATTTGGCGGGTTGGCGGGTGTTAATGTCAAGAGCTGTTTAGAACCTTTCTGGGCATCTGAAAGTGTTAAATATCTTGCTGGCAATGGAGGCCTCACTGAGCCATCAGATTTTATCAAAAATATCTTAGTTTGTGTTCTAAAGTTAAACAAAGGTCTTACGGGTTTGGAACGACACGAGGGTGAGAAATTAATGACAGAATTTTAATTTTTGGGTGAACTAGCCCTATAAGTTTAAAGAGAATGTGCATACACAATCCAATATAACAAAATGCATGAAATGACTAAGTATAAATATGGCTAACTGAACAAGGGCCCACATACACTCACAGTTCATTCTCTACCTTCACAATATAGAAGTTGTGTGAGGCTACACAAGACTTCTACCATATTTTCAGCCCTAAAGTGGATTAAAAACGACAACAAATGGGTTCATAGAGCAATGGACATGTAACTGGTCCCTGACAGGGAAGCACACCATCATTTTGAAGACGGCTGACCTTTACTGCCTCTCTGTTAATCACACAGAGGAAAAAACATGATGTGGTAAAAAAAAAAGGCAGGGGGAGGGAGAGGGTAAAGCAGTATCACGTTTTTAGACACCGCTGCAGAACGCCAATGCAGAGAGGAACTCAACACTCCCTTTGGGATGCAACACACACACCAGAACCCTGTGTCCCCATCACCCCTAGATCTCTTTCCGAACATTACAGTCACCATCTACACTGAACACACCACAGAGAATGTGCTTGGGTCAAAGGCGCTGATTTGGGTAGTTCAATGTTTGGAATGAAGAAAACTGTCCCTCCAATCATATAAATGTAAAACAGAGAAATGTACAGTATATAGCAACCACTGGCTCTGCACCCCTATACTTAAACTCACTTCTTCAGACTTAGGTCACCCTCCAGAAGCTTGCGTTCTGCAAGTGAACGGTGCCTTATGGTGCCATTCCAAAGAGGCACAAAATTACTTTCAAGGACCTTTACCTTGACTGTTCCCTGCTGGTATAATGACCTGCCTAACTGAACCAGAGCAGCTGAGTCTTTAGGCATTTTCAAGAAACAGCTAAAGACGCATCTTTTTCATCAATATTTGAGACATTATTACTATTCTATCTATGTTTTCTATGTGTGTGTGTGTGTATATATATATATATATATAAAAACCTGGTATACTAGTTTTTATACAGTTCCTATGTAAGTTAATATGTAAGTTCAATTGAGTCATAGGCGTAAATTTAAGGAAAGCGTCTGGTCCAATATTGAAATGAGACTGAGTGTGACACAAAATGACAAACTATCACTTGTCTTTTGACAAACATACAGTATATTCAGATTGCAATCACACTTCAACCCTAATATAAGCAACTACACTTCAGTACGAAGGGCAAAATACGGCAATATAAATTCCATGCATAAGCCCTAAAGACAAAATGCACAAATATCTAGACACAAAAACATACGCACACAAAGCACACTGTCTAGTGACCCGTGAAGGCCCGGCACCACAGGCAATAACATCCGACAGTATATGCAGTAATATCCTCATTAGTTTATATTCAGACACTGTGACTATATTCACACTCTATATTACGCTCCTATATTCAGCCTGTTGTCATCACAATGTCCTGACATTTCTAATGGAAATCATGGATCACGTTATGGAATAGCAACTTCTTTCTTCCATGCACTCGTTCTCAGGACCGCAGAAGGGGAAAGTGATGGAATTTAGATCAGATTGGGTGTTCTCGTGATGCAACCAGGACAACTAATATATGTAGACAGGTCGTTGGAAGGATGTGTGTGTGTATGAGGGTCTTTAATAAGTGATCTGATAGCAGAGGACAGAGTGCCTGTGGGAGCCATGCTCTTCACACCTCCTACTGTTATCAGCTCACCCTTACCTTATATAACACACACTCACACGTCAATAAAAGCTCCACAAAAAAGCAAAAATCCACTGACAGACCTGCTCTTTTAGTGTCTGCAGTCGTGTTTTATCAGGTGCATGACACACATACGCACAAAAACTGTATGGTTCATATAGAGCTACAGTAGTTCCTGAGGACAGAGTGTGTGAATGTTGACATCTCTGTCAAAAAGTTAAACATTTAACAACATGTTGTGTTGCTGTGTATTCATGCACACAAAGGCAAATATGTATTTTTTTCATTAAATTAATTCATTTAAATTATATATAACTTGATAAAAAACATTATAATATCATTTTTTCAATACTACATATATCTTTTTAATTGTATTCTTTTTTTTATTAAATATTATATAATTTAAATTAATTGTCTGCTGAAGCTAACATCAGTTACTTGTTTCTAACTAACTAAAAATTTACCACCAGAGTTTAATCTAGGATGTCAACATTCTTTTTTCTCAAGAAATCGTGTCGACAAATGTGATAAATGTTCCTCACATTAATCTACCAAAAATATGAAGAACAAAATCACGCTGTGTCTTTAAGTTTATTTATGACAAGTGCATTTTTACAGAGAGATGTGCACTTGGTCATCTTATAAAAGATGCTACAATTGACATAATAATGACTTGCACTCAGGATTTGAAATTAACACCAAATGCGGGTGGATTTCAGCGGTGGTGTGTAACGCAGTCACTACTAGCCACATTGGCAGGTTGAATTTTATATATAATATATACATTTTTCAATTGTAGTCTCTTAAAACGGCATCTGAAATAATAAACTAAGTGCAATGTAGTGTTGTCATAAATATCGATTTTTCGATATATATCGATCCTGAAATATCTGAAATGCTTCCAATACTCATTTTTTTGCAGAATAGATACACAATACCAGGTGTGCTTTCTCACTCTCTCATCTCTCCAACAGTGAGTTGACACACAAACCCACCTCCTTACTCATTACATTTGTTCCCGGATGAACATTGATGGTGTTACAGGGCTTGAATTTTGGCATAGGATTGCGTGTAGTGCGCATAATTTTACTCATTCCAGCAGATTTTGTGCCCAGACCCAAAGTGCGTGCACATAAAGCCGCTTCTCAGTACTAAATTGAATTTTTTTTCGCAGTTTAATGTGCTTAAAACAGTCAAATACACACAAAATAATGTCAAAATGCCAGTCTTGGCAAGTATTCGCGTATACACAGTCAGTTATGTTTTAAGTGAAAGTAAACAGTTGATAAAGAAAACATGTGTAACAGTATAACGGATCCGTGCATCAGATCTTAAAGTGACAGTAGCCTAATATACCTGCTGTCAAATTATGAGATAATATTAAATATATATATATATATATATATATATGCCAGTTTTTTCCCCATGATATCAATGTCACAATTTTGGCCAGTGAAAATGCTGAGTGGCTAGTACCTTTAGAAGACCACTAACCACAGTGTCTGGTGTGGAAAAAAGTTCATGTCAAGCCCTGCCTGCACTTAAACATGGTGGAAAGAGTTGAATAAGCCTACTGTAGGGACAAAAGTACAGTATTTGATTTAATATAGTGTCTCATAGGGACAAAAGTACAGTATTTGATTTAATAAAGTGTCTTGGCTGATAACAATATTTTTGTCCAGTAAATTCACTTGTCATTTCCAGGCAAAAAGTTCAATTTGGAGCCCATGTCTTTCTGTCTGTGTACCTGTAGTGACTGGAGTATATGGTGTGAATGTGTATTTGTGTTCACCTGAGGCCTTGGGTGTCCTTTGACCAGGCACTGCAGAACTAACGTGTCCCCCTCTCGGATGGTGTAGATTCGTTCACTGATGTTGTCCTCCTTCACCACACACGCCTGGCCAGAATGCACAATCTGAGCATTTGCAGGAGCTGAAGGACAGAGAGAAAGTGAGAGTACGTGAACATCACTCTTCACTTCACTCTACAGCTTCCATAGCAGTGACGTTGATATATGCTGTGTTGGAGACTAACTAAATCTAGTGATGCTACTAATCTAATTTAACCTACTTTTTAAGTCCTCTCTTTCGCATTAAATAACAAAATAAAGCCATTTATAAATGTCATTTATTTTAAAGAAATACAGCGCATGCGCAATTTGCAAGCAAAAATATTCACATTTTTTTCAAGCATTTTCTAGTATTCAATAAATTATGTTTAAATACATTTAAATGATTAATGTAAAAATACATAAAACAAATATAAATATAAAAGATTATTTGATTATTACTACTATTATTATTATTATACTACACTTTTTTCACACAATATAAATAATATTGGCTTTAAAAATAATTATAATTGCTCTGTAACTGACATTTCAGCAATAAATAAATAAAAACACTGAAATGCTCCCTCTGGGTCCCACCCAGACCACTTATTGTTTAAACAACTGCAAGAAACGTATTCTGAACTGTAATGGTTCGGACATCAATACTTGTTATCCTACATCTGTGAAAATTTTGATTGATATGCCTTCTTATTAGTGTTGTCACAATGCAGGAATTTCCAACTTCGATACGATACATTAAAAGATACCGATATTCAATACCATTTCCGATACCACGGGGAAAAACTTCCGTATACACTATAATTCGTTATTTCATAATTAAGGGAGGCTTTATTTGAACCATTGAACCAAATTTACAAAAAAAAGACAAGTAAACAGTCAGTAATAAAAAAATAACAAATAAACAAATTGCAAACAATAGCACAAAAAAATACAAATAAGACAAATTAAATAAACATGGCTTTAAAGGTGCCCTAGATTCAAAAATTTAATTTACCTTGGCATAGTTAAATAACAAGACAGACATATATTGAGTCTCAAACTCCATTGTTTCCTCCTTCTTATATAAATCTAATTTGTTTAAAAGACCTCCGAAGAACAGGCGAATCTCAACATAACACCGACTGTTACGTAACAGTCGGGGTGTACGCCCCCAATATTTGCAATTGCCAGCCCATGTTGCCAACATTATGAAAGGGATTACACGTCTGGATTTGTGCACAGCCGAATCATCAGACTAGGTAAGCAAGCAAGGACAATAGCGAAAAATGGCAGATGGAGCAATAATATCTGACATTATTCATGATAACATGATATTTTTAGTGATATTTGTAAATTGTCTGTCTAAATGTTTCGTTAGCATGTTGCTAATGTACTGTTAAATGTGGTTAAAGTTACCATCGTTTCTTACTGTATTCACGGAGACAAGAGCCGTCGCTATTTTCATTTTTTAAACATTTGCAGTCTGTTTAAAGGGCCACACACCCTGAATCGGCTCATTTATAATGATGCCCCAAAATAGAAAAAAAATAAAAAAATGTATGGGTTATTTTGAGCTGAAACTTCACAGACACATTCAGGGGACACCTTAGACTTATATTACATCTTTTAAAAAGACGTTCTAGGGCACCTTTAAGTTTTTCAGGTGGGTCTAACAGTAGTATTCAGGTAAATACTACAGAAGTTAAAGTAACCAAATGTAAAATAACACTGGAGAGTCTTCATTGTAAAAATTTTATTCAGATTAATGCTTACAATTAAAGTTACAAAAGTTATTCAGTCAAGTACAGCGAGTGGTTTTCTCTTTGTCTTTTGTTCTTTGATTAACATGACAGAAAGCAACAGGTTTATTAGGCTGCTGTCACTTTAAGAGCTTGTGCACGGCTCCAATATGCTGTTACACAACATGCGTTTTCTCTCAACTATTTACATTCCAAAACGTACTGTATATACATGAGAGCGCCACTTATATTGATGAGTGGTGCACGCACTTTTGATGTGAGTGCGAAACCTGCAGGAATGAGTAAAATTATGCGCAATACAAGCACTATTCAAACGGAGCAAGTGAGACGAGTGAGAGGAGGCAGGTGTTTCAATTCACCATCGGAGAAAAGAGAGCAAGCAGAATCGATATCGATACTGCAGAAAAGGAGTATTTGAACTGTTTCAGTTTTAACAGCACTACTTCGATCTTACATGTACGTTTATAGAAAAGCATGCATGGCCTAAGCACGCCAAATTGGACAAAACAATACGAGAAATTTCAGATGACTATCTCCATTCTTATGTTGCATGAGTCAGATGTGCACTCAAGAACCACTTGCATCTTTCCTAACAGAGTTTGCTAGCTGGATGTGGTGGGGTTTCACTTCATACTCTGAAAAGAATTCAAACTCAGGGCCCTTGGGAATACAAGCTAGCACTGTGGGAAGCCGAGCCCGGCGGTCACTGCCCAGTGAGCGCTTTGATTGCGAAGAGGAACGCATGTACCGCGACAGCCTACATACTGTAAACGATGAGTCTGCGTCGCTTATTAGCATTTGAAAGGGAGTCTAGGACAGGAAGAGCTGCGAGGCAATGCAGGACGTGTTTAGAAATGTGTGGAAATCGTCAAAGCTTTTATTTGTGAGCGTAATGATCTGGTCAGGGCTGAGCGGGCAACACAGGCCAGTCACCACGCCAAAATTAATGAAGCTCATTAGCAGAACAATGAGGCCTATGCTCATGCTAATGCCGCTAACAAACAGTAGAAGGAGAATGGTTGTCATACTAAAAATAAATAAATACGCTTAACTCAGTAATTTTGTGCATTACATTTCTCAAAGATAACATACACAACCATATATCAACAAATTAAAAAAAAAAATTTTTCCAGGCCTAGAAAGTCATGGACATTTCTATAATGAACACATTTTTATAGTTATGCTCTGCTACAATATATTTCACTGGCTAAATATTACTCTTGTGTAAAGTAAATCTTGCTCACAACTTATAGTGATGAACAATAGACCTTAGTCAGGGTACCATTTTTTTGTTGTTGACAGGAATGAAAACGAGGCTGTGAGGGATAGAATTACAGTGCATTAAATGGATCGTACTGTTGTTTAACAGAATACCAATTGTTCAGATGATAAAATGTTTTACCGAAAAAAAAAAAACTTTTAGTAGACACAGACTCCATACAAAAATGTGTGAGTTCTGAAATTTTGTAACCTAGGACCTTTATACAGTGCATGCCATTGTAAGTCCCTCACAGCCTCGTTTTCATCCTCGTTAAATTCAATATGCTGTCTAAGGCTATTTGTGAGTGAATCTTTCTTTTAAGTTGGATCTTAAAAGATTTAAGACCACAAATTGGTCTGCATTATTCATTAGTGAATTGTCTGAAATTGAACAATGAACCAGTGTTGTTATTGTTAACTAAAACTAAACTAAACCTATTGAAAAATATTTTTTGCTAATTTAAATGAAGCTAAAATAAAATTAAAAATAAATAGTAGATGAAAAATTTCAATGAAAATTTGAAATTGTCACGCCTGTCAGCTGGAATGCCGATGATGTAGGGCCCTCCTCCTGTCTCCTTGATTGTATCATGAACTGCATTTCCCATGATTCATTGCCTGGACTCATTATGTTCTGATTCCTGCCACCTCCGTGTGATTCTCTTGTTAATGTTTGCCTACTGAAGCCTTGTGTGTTTTGTCTTTGAGGCTGGATTGATTACCATATGGATTTGACCTTATCCATGTTATATGGATTATGATTATGTATTACACTCAATAAAGCTTGCTTATGGATCTCCTAGTCACGTCTCCGAGCAGTACATGTAACAGAAATGTGGCCTATAGGCAACTAAATGAAGATTTTTAATAATAATACTGCAATAGTATATAGATAACACTAAAATAACACTGTTTTAAAATAGAGTATAATACATACAGTAGCAGACACAAAATTTGGGTAACAAGTTGCTGCCTTAAAATTTTGCGATAATTATGCTGTACATGTCATGGCAATCCATCAGTCAAAATAAATATATCATCTTACACCAAAATAACACATAACCTTCACCCTATTTTAAAATATAGATATAAATATAGCCTTCTGGTATGGCTTTTTTGAGCGGCAAGATAATAGTGATGTGAAAAGCAATGTGCCTGTATGGTTGTAAGAGAAAATAACAGAGTAGTCAATAGAGAGGTCTTCTCAAAGACAGAGCCAATGAATATCTCCATGATGTGATTATTATTGATCCGTTAAGTGTGAGGTGTGTTTGTGTGCGTGAGGTCTTTGCGTTAACAGCTGCGGGTACACCACATAATGTGAGGATGACTGAACCTCACAAACCACTTGCCCTCTCAGCAGGTGTGCGTGTGTAAGTGTGTGTGTGTCTAAGCCCCAGATTGTTGGACACTCTCCTCCTCAGCAGGAGAGAACGCCCAGCATCAGGGATGAGCTCTCTTTAACTCTGCAGCCAGGTCAAAATCTATCACTGTCACACTGACCCAGTGCATCATGGGATGAAGACAATCCACATCTTCACATCAGTATTCGGCAGCAGTCGCTCAGCAACAAGACTCGCTCTGGGTCAGCTATTGAGGAAATAAATATCACAGAGAACCGGAGCAACCTCAGTCTAGTCTAGATGAGTTCTTAGATTCTAGCACTGATCAACAACACTATCTACAGTTTTTATGTTTGTATCAATATCACACCCATCTAGCCTAACTTGAACAGTTTTAAATGTGTATAGGCATTACTATGGAAGCTTGTTTCTGCCACTGAATAAAAAATTAAAAAGGTAATTGCTAATTTTATTTCACAATTCTGACTTTATTCTGGCAATTGTGACTGTTTTTCTCAGAATTGCACAATATAAACTCGCAATTGCGAGTTATAACGTCCGAATTGCGAGATATAAACTCGCAATTTCAAGTTATAAAGTCAGAATTGCGTGATATATAGGAATTGCAAAAAAAAAAGAATTGCGTGTTTATATTGCGCAGATAGATGATAAATCAGAGATGAACCACATACCGAAACATGGTTGGTGGCATAGCGTTCCACCCCTAACTGGTAAATGTGGTAACCTGAGTGCACTACGGTACTGTGTATGCTGCTGATGTGCGGGCATGCTGTCACCCAACAATATGCAACTTTTCAAACATCTCCCTCTTTTTCCCTTTTCTCCTCTCAGCTCTGTCCATCCATCCATCCATTCGCCCATACAACCATCCATCTAAATCTGAAGCAAACAAGGTTCTCTCTGTGAGTTATCAAACTAGTCTCAAGCCAGCAGAGGGGAACACGCCGGAGGGGGGTTGGAAAGAAACAAAACAAATGGAGAGCGGCATAGAGAGATGGAATATAAAAACAAATCAATATGAGACACACACACACACACACACACAAATAAATGAACACAGCCATCCGAACCTCCACACACTCACAGAGTCACAATACAGAGAGAGGGTGATATAAGCAAGTGCAAGAGCAAAAACTATAGCAGACATGAAAATGAAACCATCACATGGTTTTAACAAATAAAACTGGATGTGGCCTTAAAGGGAATCATGTACAGACATCTTGTGAGAAGCAGCTTTTAAAATGTTGAGCCACTTATAATACTGTTATTGGGCAATATGTGCAATATTTATGATAAAATTGCAGTGATTTTGCTGCATCAATTATTTTAATGTAAATTGTTTATTTTATTTTCCTAAAGACTGTCATTTTACTAGTATACCAATCATTTCTTGTCTTGCGAATTGTGAGTATGAGCATTCATATTTAATATTTTTTACCTATATTAGCTATAGAGTTATATTTACCTATATTACCTATATTTTAGTTATATAACTATTATATATAACATTTTATACAACAGTTCTTTCTGGTTCTCGAATCTGATTGGCTGAGAGCCGTGCAATATTCTAGTGGTAACAGCACTCCTGTCATGGCGACCGAGCAAATCCACTGTATTTTTTACAAATACTACACTTGTTTTTTAAGGCGAGAATGTAGTTGTTTAGACCTCAAATTTGTGGCTCATATTTAATCATAGCGCCTATTTTAGTATCTGTTTTGACACTTTTGCAGATGCGAGCTCCAGGCCGTCAGTGCTCAAGTACCCACAGAGAACAGCTTCATCTCAGTCAGTTTTTTAGGTATTTGTAGTATTTTGTAGTATCAGTGAAAGATACATTACACCATTATATGGCGCCAAAGACTCTCTTTATAAGTGAGTCAGAACAAAGAAGTTGTTTTAGCACTTTGGCGAATCCCCTTAACTTTTAAAATGACAAAGACGCTTTCCTCAGCGGACATTCAAACTGATTTTTTTAATAATGGATATAATATTATGGACATCGACCTGAAGAATTAATGTTATATCAGATGCAGGTAATACACTCGTTAAGTCGATCTCTCTCTCTAATAATACCATAATACTCTACTCTATAAAATACAATAAGCTTCAATGAAGGGACTCAACGTTCCATCCTTACCAGTTCTAAAGTCACGTTTTAGAATCAGTATTAGAACGGAGGCTTGGGGTCAACTGTTAAACTGTCAACTTGAGATTTGAATCCATGGCGGAAGGAAGTAGTTCTGCACAAAAGAGGGTTTTAAAGACACTCCGTTGTTGGTCTTACTTATTTACACACTTGTGCCATCGAACTGTTGTATGAACGCAATATCACAGTTCATAGCCATGTGATATGGCTGTATATCAGGTTACCTATGGTCGAATCATAGCTGTGCTGATATACAGCCATATCACATGGCTACTTGTGTGATATCAGTGTTGTAGTCGAGACCAGCTCATTCGAGTCCGAGTCAAGACCGAGTCCAGAGAGGGTCGAGTCCGAGTCCAGACCGAGTCCAGAGAGGGTCGAGTCCGAGTCGAGACCGAGACCAAAGAGGGTCGAGTCCGAGTCCAGACCGAGACCAGAGAGGGTCGAGTCCGAGTCGAGACCGAGACCAAAGAGGGTCGAGGGTCGAGTCCGAGTCGAGACCGAGACCAAAGAGGGTCGAGTCCGAGTCGAGACCGAGACCAGAGAGGGTCGAGTCCGAGTCCAGACCGAGACCAAAGAGGGTCAAGTCCGAGTTGAGACCGAGACCAAAGAGGTTGAAGTCCAAGACAAGTTCAAGTTCACATAAGGTTGGGTCTGAGACAAGGCCTAAAGAAATCTAAAGACCTAAAAGAATATGTAAATGTTTGGTGGAAACAAAATTGGCACCATACTCATCAAACATACCATGGCATGTACACTGAATTTTATTTACTAAGAGTGATATGGTTTAAAAAATATTATCAGTTGAGGGTAAAAAGGCCACATAGTAGGTGGTGTAAAGGTAATTTGTTAGAAAAGATTTCTATTTTGAATAAATGCTGTTGTTTTTAACATTTTTAAATAAAATATTTTAAATCAATCGACTGAAGGAACACAGCATGTTATAAAAAATATTAAGCAGCACAACTGTTTCCACTTTCCAACTTTGAAAATTAATCATCATATTAGAATGATTTCTGAAGGATCATGTGACACTGAAGACTGGAGTAATGATGCTGAAAATTCAGCTTTGCATCAGAAAGAATTTATATTTTAAAGTACATTCAAATAGAAAACCACTGTTTTAAATTGTAATAATATTTTTAAAATATATATTGCTGTTTTTGATTAGATAAATGCAGGCTTGATGAGCATAAGAGACTTGTTTCAAAATGCATAAGCTAATAATTATCAAAAATGGTAATATTCACGTCACCATTTCGCCAGCCTACACTACACATAATAGGCCTGTAGGTGGCACTTTGGCTTCATTAACTATGATAGTTTCATCAAATAATAAACTGTGTATCAACACTAAATGAATTGAACACTACTTACCATTAATGCGACTTTTCGCTTTGTTGTCAGTTAACATCCATTTTGTCAGCGATGCAATTTAATTTATAAAATGAGACAAACAGCAGAAATCGCTCGTCTGTCCATGTAATTTCCACTTCACGTTGTCTAATGAAATTCGAACTTCTTGTGCCAGCCAGATCACGATTGGTTGGGGTGTTATATGACAAACTGGCATTGGTGAATTATGTAATATTTTAAAATATATAGTGAATACATTTTTAATTAAATCGACACACCAGCTTCCGTCGAGCCATAGGCACTCAGTGAAGGAACCATATATGGCTCGAGAGAAGTTTCGAACAGACTGTGGAAAATCAGTCAGTCTCACACGCAATCAACCCATAGCAACGCGTTATGGCAACGCCTCACACTGACGAATTTTCCGACTTTCGAGCGATTCGTTACTATTGTACACATTGTCATGTTAATTATAATTCAAATGCATTTAGTTTTATTGACCACAATATTATCATTGCTCTTTGCCCCCGAACATTAAGCATGAAATATTTTGAATGGGACTCGAGTGGTCTCGGGAATGAGTCCGAGTCCTAATATGTACGAGTACGAGTCAATTCCGAGTCAATATGCACACGAGTCCATGACAAGACCAAGACCGTTACAATATGGTCTCGAGACCGAGTCCAAGACCGAGTCTCGAGTACTACAACACTGTGTGATATTGCTTATATACATACCACATTCAAAAAGTGAGGTCAATAAGATTTTTTTATATATATAGCTAATATAGAGCTATATGTCTTTTTCAATTTTTTTCAGTATATTAGGAAAGGAAATGTTAATAAAGTGTAATTTTACGAAAGCCTGTGCTTATAAAGACCCAAAACAACAGGACGAAAAACGCAGCGCTCGGAAGAGATTACTCCAAGTAAATTAGGGCAGATGTAAAAACTGCAGGTGTAATTGATGACCTGAGCTGCTGTTTGCTCCACCTGCACCCACGGTCCTCTGGGAATATTTCTGCACCCCTTCTGACCAGCTTCAACTGTTGCTGAAAGTTTTCTAGAGCATCTCCTCCTCCGTCTCGCTATTCTTCATGCATGCACTCAACAAATAAATCATAGCTGAAACACTCCTGCTGAGGAGCTTCACCAGATCTACTGTTTCACTCACATCCCGGAGTCACACACTTATTCATCTGTCCTGCATCTCCCACTGTCCCGAGAGAAAAAGAGAGAATTATTTATCCTCAAGGCACTTAATGGCACATCTATGAGCATGTTTTGTGAGAATAAATAAGATCCTTGAGAGAAAGAGAGAGACTGGCCAGCAGGGCTAATTTGACAGTGTTAGGTGTGTCAAGGTGTTTTATTGAGTGTTTACTTGTTGTGTGAGGAGCTGATAGCTTTCACTGTGGCTCAATACAGATCAGCCCTCTGACAAACACGACTATTGGCAAAAACGACCACTAGGGCAGACGGCATCTCAACAGACAAGCGTCTATGGCATCAAGAGGAGCAGGGCTGAGTGCTGCCCAGAGGTGCACATAGACTTCTAAGTGTCTTGCCCATTCAAAGTGACGTGATCCTTCAGATCAAAGCAGGTGCATTTTGATTGCAACTTTCAAAATAGCAGTGGTGGACAGTAACGAAGTATTTTTACTTCGTTACTGTACTCAAGTACATTTTTCAAGTATCTGTACTTTACTCAAGTATTTTTATTTTGAACAACTTTTACTTTTACTTCACTACATTCCAAAGCATAAGATCATACTTTTTACTCCACTATATTTCATAAAACATATCGTTACTCCTTATTTTAAAATGAAGAAATCGTCACATGGTCAGAGACGCAAAAGCGGTGTCCAATTCGTGCACGAACTGATTCTTTATTAATTAAATATTTTTAAATAGACTGCAGAAATTTATATTTTGTCCTCTAGTAAATAATTATATGCAATTTTGTTTAGTTGTCTATTCAGAATCATGGGAGAATCATGATTTCTATTTGAAAGAAACAAATAAAAATCTTGATTCTCATTTTATCCAGAATCGTGCAACTCTAAAACAAATTAAAATAACACATGCACATTCATCTTCCCCGCTGCTGTAGCAATTTTTTTAAATGTTATGTATTTAGCCCTATATGTTTCATCTGTTTTTATAGTTTGTCAACACATATTACATATTATGTATCTGCATCTACTGATCTTCTGTCCATACTGACTAGTGCTGGCTATTTGACAATTCATAATCATTCATAATTATTTTGAGCAATAGGATTATATAAAATATATCATATAAAATTTAATTATGTAAGTGGCCTATATAAAATTACAAAATAAACATTCATCAATCAGTACTTTTTTACTTAAGTACATTCAAAATCAAGTACTTTTGTACTTTCACTCAAGTAAAATTGAAAAGGAGCACTAAATACTTTCACTTGAGTAATACTTTTTGATACGTATCTGTACTTTTACTCAAGTACTTGATTTGTGTACTTCGTCCACCACTGCAAAATAGCAATTGGTATCTTTATAATTAAAGGGATAGTTCACCTAAAATGAAATTTGTGTCATCATTTCGTCACCCTCATGCTGTTCCAATTCTGTATGACGTCAATTTGAAAGATGAATTATGTATTAAGATTATTAAAGTAGTATTGTCTTGTAAAATGTAATCCAATTACCTTTGTTTATCAATGAAATCGCACCTTTCACAGGCACCAAGTGATCTTGCCAATGTTGTCCCCTAAAGGGATAGTTCACCCAAAAATGAAAATTCTGTCATCATTTACTACCCCTCAAGTTGTTCCAAACCTGTATGAATTTCTTTGTTCTGCTGTACGGCGATATCTGTTTGGTGTACAGCAGAACAAAGAAATTTATACAGGTTTTGGAACAACTTGAGGAGGAGTAAATGATGACATAATTTTTTTAAATTTTTGTGTGAACTATCCCTTTAAAATCAGGCAGGAGATGCAATGCTCAAAGATGCCAAACTGAGGCTTGTGGTCCAATAGGGTTAGAAGGGGACAGCGTCTTGTGTCAACACTGTACGCTTTTCATCTAATGAATAATTTCCCATCATGTTTGCTGCAAAGCTTTAATTCCCAACACCTACTTTGTCAACACAAGACCAGACGGAATTCATTGACCGGCAGAACATATGCTGACAACTGTGATTTTTCTAAAAAGGCTTCAGAAAAACTTTTTCTTACCTCAGGCATATTTCAGGCCAACTAACTGGACTGGCTGTTTCTCAGCTGTCTGAGCTACACTTAAAACACACAGAAAAGTGATATAAAGAGACAGAGTGTCAAAAAAGAAATGGTGAAATGTAAGGCAAGTGAGTAAACCAATATTTTATCGTTTGAATTTATTATATGGATTTAAAACTGATATATGCAACTGATTGCGATTTAGATTAATTTACCAGCATATTATAATTAGATTCAAATTGTTTAAAATTTAATTTCAATTTTATTTATACCACATGAACACATACTAGAATGGAGCTGATGGTTGGAGGGGTTGAGAAATAAGAGGGAAAGAGGACGAGGAAAAGTCGCTTCAGTAGTGTAGCAAGTTATTACATTTTTATAAAAGATTATGAAGACAAACATTTTTTTATTTAGAATAACGTGCACTGATGAATCGCTCACAATAAGACCAGGAATGTGTATTAAGAAAGCAAATAGAGTCGGTTTTGATTCATGTGGACTTTAATGAGATGTCAAGCCTCGTCTGTGTGTATTAAAGCCATTTGTCTCTGTTCTGATAGGGCTGTTTTATCCATTAGCGCCATATGAGAGGAAACAGGCACATGCAGCGCTGTGAGGATTCTTTTGGCCCCTGTCGGAGTGAGTGAGGGCCTCTGAGAGGCGAGAGAAAAGCGACGGGGAGGATGTGAGCTAAAGTAAATTTGCAGGATCACTACAGTGACGGTTTTAGTGGCAGTGACAGAAACTGATTAAAGGACCACTGTGGAGAGGAAGAGGGAGAAAGAGCGAATGTAACCCTGGAATTAATGGCATTCCCCATCCTTCTTTCATCCTTCTATCAGCACCCAGATAACAGAGAAAGGCTGATAAAACAATAGTATATGTTGTTATAAAAAAAAAATATATATATATATATATAACATGTATATTATTAATATTATATAACACATAATATTATTAATATTATTATTATTGAAAATGTTGAAA
>RJVU01057857.1:2275025-2295339 GCA_003731715.1 Anabarilius grahami | reverse complement strand
GTGTGGTCCTGGGAAACCGTACAAAAAGTCCCCACAATAATGGCAATATTCGAAATGTTTTGGTCCCCATAAGGAAAACAGCTTATAAATCATACTAAGTGATGTTTTTTGAAAATGTTAAAATGTAGAAAGTTTTCTGCGATGGGTCGGTTTAGGGGTAGTGGTAGGGGATAAAATATATGGTTTGTTCAATATAAAAACCATTACACCTATGAACAGTCCCCACAAAGATAGCGAAACAGCGCGCGTGTGTGTGTGTGTGTGCGCTTTAGTGACATATCAGGACACAAATGTGTATAATGACATGGGTATGACATATGTATTACAAAAAGAGGTGACTTATGAGGACATACCCCATGTCCCTACCTTTCAAAAGGCTTATAAATCAAACAGAATGAGTTTTTGTGAGAAAGTAAAAGTGTGCACAGTTTCCTGTGATGGTTAGGTTTAGGGGTAGGGGTAGTGTAGGGGGATAGAAAATACGGTTTGTACAGTATAAAAACCATTACGCCAATGGAATGTCCCCACAATTCACAAAAACGAACATGTGTGTGTGTGTGTGTGTGTGTGTGAGCAGCATATGCTCAGGCCAATTTCTCTCTCCACTGGTGTCTAATGGGCACAATGAGGTGAAGAAACAAGGGACAAAGAAGTAGATGAGAAGAAAGACTGCTGGGTCATCAGCCCATCTGGCAGACAGACAGATCCCAGCACTAAGAGAATGAACAGGGCTGAGGTAAAGCATCAAGGCACAAGGTCAAATTGGATCAGACAAAAGTCAAAGGCCACAGAAAAAACAGCAACCTATTGGTTAGCAAATATTGCTCACTAACCAGTTTAGTTGTATTAGCTATATAATCATGTATTACTGCACTAACATAACATAACATAAAACAGCAGACAGGTGTCTCAAATACTGTCTGTAGTTTTGTTTTCAAAAATTAGTTTTCATTCCATTTTTTTTTTATAGAAAAGTGATTAAAAACTACAAAAAACCTTGAAAAACAACAAAATCCTCACGATAAATATGACAATTAATGATTTAAATTAAAATATTTACAAATTTAAAGATGTATGAACAAATATCCAAAGTCAACCTCAAATGTGCACGTGGACTGCAATTGTCTGTGTGTGTGTTTGTCTTTGCATAATGCACAGTAGCACTGTCACTCTTCCTTTATTAAAAGAGTGATGAGGAATCAGTGCTGTTGACTCTATTATACAATTAAGATGCGTTACAGCAATATTTACAAGAGCTTTCTGCAGTTTTTTAATGCCAGCCATCTGTATTCATGACTCAGAGACCAACAGAATGCAGCTTCCTCTAATACAGTCACAGGTTACACCAGAAACATACTCTTAACACAAGTGTACAAACACAGATGACAATACATGGACAGCGCAAGCATGCAATCCTGTTGTACATCCAGTGGGGTCCAAAAGTTCACTAGTGGAAAATCTTGACAAATAATGTGTGTAGAAATTCAATTTGAGGAAGACATTCAACTGAACAAAGGAGTGATCAAAAACACTAATTTGATTTGTGATATAGAATTGTACACATTTCTTTTTCATTAGTCACCACTGATATTTATTTATTTATTATTTTTACTTTAAAACTTAGTTTTCAAGGTTTAAATTCAAAAAATTGGACCACACTACAGCTTGTTTATAACCAGTTTTTTTTTGTTTTTTTGGGGGGGGGGTTTGAGNGGGGGGGGTTTGAGCAATTTAAAACAATTCGCCTTCATTTAGCAAATGTAGTTGCGCAAAAACAATAAGTTCAACATTTTTGTTCCAGTCAGTTGTGGGCGCTGCCGATAGAGCAGCTTATTCACCGAGACTGCCACAGCCCACCCCGCAAAGTTTTTTTTTTGTTTTTTTGTTTTTTTTCTTTTGAAAAGTTTTCCCCAGCGAAAATACTTCTGTATTTAATGCAAATGTTTCATTACAAATTATATTATTAGCATAACATTAGAGTAAATGTAGCTGTGTAAAAGGTAGCACATGATGCCCCCTTTTAGAACAATGTGCATTTTCATTTAAATTGTAACATATTCAAAGGAATGGAATTACAATGTAGTGTTATCTCATATATATCTTTGCCTATTTCAGTGCATTATGTGAGGTTAACTCTTTGATAATATTATTCTCATTTCTTTATCACAAAACACTAAAACTGGTGATATTTTGGAGAGAAACTGACTCTCTTTTTTAACCCATCTTTGATGTGATGCTGCACTCTAATGAGTTTTCTAAAGGTTTTTGTATTCCTCACAGTGTTCTGAACATTGCTATTTTATTGGCCACAATATCTCCCTCAGCATTCATTAAGGCCTTACCTTTGTTTTTAATTTTTTTGGATAAGTACTGTTTACTTTACTCACACTACATTTTTTGGAAAGTAATGGTACTTTTACTTGAGTATATTTTTTCAGTACTCCTTCCACCCCTGCAGAAGACACAACTGCCTGCTATTGCACCCCTTGTGGCAATGCTGATAATACATGTTTTTGAAACATTTGGGAACACAACAATGCATGAAATGGTGCGTTCACAATAGGATTGCAAGTACAGTTTGAAAAGTCCACTGGGGTGCGAGGAAAAAGTGATTGAAAGTGCAAGTAGTCAGTCAGTCTCTTTTCACAAGTATGACAGGATTTTAAATGCTTGGTTGGCACAGATACACTAAAGCTTTTTTTAGAATGACTATCTCACAAAAAGTGAAGAAACAAATTACAGATTCTAAAAGTATAGGTATAATATTTTATACACCCTGGGTTCAAGTACCTGCACAGAGTACGCTGTGGACACAAGTCTTAAATGCCTCGACAAATATGACCCAAGCAAGACTGCCTCCTTATAAAGCTGTGTGCTTTTAAGAGGCAGCTGGGTAAAGTGAGGAAATGTTGTACAATGACCCTCTCTCTCTCTCTCTCTCACTCACTTTACCTTCTCTCATCTTCCACTCCCACACACACCACTCAGTTGGACGTTTTCACTCACCCACACAAAGACACACAAACACACTCTTGCATCAGTAGTGTTTGGTGATGACTGTTAATGTAAAATGTGTGACCTTCACTTCGGCTCTGAGTCCTAATGCCACCATCCCACAATGCAACTGGAGCTGATCGCATACTCGCAGGCACACATGCAGACAAGCACACACACATCTATATAGTCATTTCACAGTTTCTCACAGAATTAAACTCCAAAAAGTGAGTCATGAAGTCCAAACACCTCATGATACAAGTCATTTTGATCTCTCAGAAAAAATTTCCATTTTCCCTCTTTCTCTCGCTCTCTTTTGGAAGCATGTTATGCTCATAGAAAAGAAATATTACAAATGTGATATCTTTAATTTTTCCACAGAGACAGCTGTTTGTCCGATTATGCCAACTAACCCGACAATACAACACAGATTCAACCAATGGCACAACGAGTTTGGGGCCGGACTATATGTTCATTAGACTAATAGCAGACTAAGGCAGTGTTTTGGACAATCTTTCTAAAAACAGTCATAGAGTGCTGCAGGAATGAGTCCTATAACACAAAATTTTCTGGTTCCAAAGTCACAAAACCAATGTTTTCTTTGAATAGGTTTTTGGTAAAATGTCTGAAATAAGGTCTGTGGTTAACACAAGTACATATGTATGCATGCATATATATATATATATATATTGCATCAGAAATACTCCAATTTGTTACTTTTTAAGCTTTTTTGTGTCTTGAAAAAAATCTTTTTTATTACTGTAATGGAAAAAAATGCTATCTTATTTAAATTGTAAAATATTTATTTTCCTTATATTGTGTCTCCTTGCACATGTAAACAGACATTCTCATGTATAGCATGTATAGCACTATCAATCCACCTGATTTTAAATGGCAAAGTAGAAAAATTTCAGTAAATAAGTACTTAAATGTTGGACACACAAAGCTATTGCATGACTTCAGAAGACTTTAAATTTAAATTTTTTAAAAAGTTTAAAA
The DNA here is from genome assembly GCA_003731715.1 of Anabarilius grahami. NCBI lineage: Eukaryota > Metazoa > Chordata > Actinopteri > Cypriniformes > Xenocyprididae > Anabarilius > Anabarilius grahami. Next base: position 2,291,346 of record RJVU01057857.1, on the reverse strand, counting down.
GAAGGACATAAAAAGAAAACATTTGAGAACCACTGCTTTACTGTAATAAACATTACTATTCCAGTAAAGACAATCTCATTAAAAACACCATATTAGAAAACAATATAAACTACAGACTCAAATATTTGGATAAATTACAGTGATAAGAATATGTGGGTGAAAACGGACATGTTTTTGTGAGATTCATCCATTATCCTCATTTGAATGTTTAATTTCATAGACTGAGACAACAGGAATATCGTGCGCTAAACATATTCACCCTCTTCTCTGCAACACCATCGATCTCAGTCAGTCTATCATTCTCTTAAAGTCTCATACACTCTCGAACAGGCTCTGAGAACCAGCTGATTAAAGACCGCTGAATGAACCACATGTTTCCTCACGCGTCCGGGTGCAAGCAAGGTGCATCGAGCCGGCATGGCCCACAGCAACGGCCTCCTGACCCCAGCTTTCACTGCCTAACACAGCGTGAATGCTCACTGTAATTAGATGTGGTGTGACAGCGGCTCATTATTCCTGGAATGCCTACAACTGAAGGTGAGCGTGCACACAAGGATTGTCATACAGCCGGTGGAAAGCTTCTGCTGTGAGAACAGGGTCTATGCTTGAAAGATCCAGTAAGATCAGCTTTGATAAATGATGGCTCTATCATGCCCTAGATCGATCTACTGGAGAGAAAAAAAAACACCTGGATGGAGAAGAGAGAAGATTTTCTGGCCATCGCAGTGCTAAAAAGAGGACAAGGGAAAAAAACTTGCACTCATTTCTTTTCACTGACCTTGTCTCAGAAGCTTCCGGTCCCTTTCAGTGAACAGACACACACACACAGTAAACACAACACACACGTCATCAATGTCACAGAGAGTGTGTTTGCGACAGCACATCACACGTGCTCACACACTCAAGCGTGTCTGTACGAGACACCAAAATGAAACTGCCCTCTACTTTTAAAGTTCAAACTCTGAGCTGCGCTGAGTTTCCCATAAGGCATTTGTGAAGGAGAATGTAATGAGATTACATCCAACATATAGCAAGATTTCACCTCAATAATAATAGAAATCTTCAAGACAAAAACTCTTATATAGCTAAATTAAACACATACAAAGCTGCTTCTCAAACTGTGTGCAGGCTTGGTCATGGTTTAAATAAAGTATATGAATCTACAGAAAAAGCTTTTTTTTCATAATATTTATTCAAAATGTACTAATTTCTTTGCCTTTTCTTCTTTGACAACGTAATCAAGACCACATGGGCAGGGCAAATATTATTAACCAATAACATCCATTCTCCAGAGCGTTGGTGTGTAATGTTGTATTGATATCAACACAAAATTAATTAAGACAAAATTAATTTCTATGTCGTTTGTAAAACCATTCCAATTTACAAACGACACAGAAATTAATTTTGTGTTTTGTGAACAAAATACCAATACACCGCTCACTGTAAAGTATATGGTGTATACCATTACTGTTTCAAAAAGTACATGAAACTGTATATGAAACATTTCAAACAGTGGTATGCCACATTGTTGTCCCATGCATTTAAATACAGCATGTGTATTATGCATCACCTTCAAACTAAATATATGCATTTTTAATTCAAGTTTTTGCCTAAACATTTAATATTTGGCAGTCCAATCAAATGATGAGTCAAGAAAGATGTTAAAAATCATTACTTATATTACTTCTGGTTCATTTGTTGCACTGAAACTGGAATATCAAATTGAGCCTTCAGAAATTGTATACAGCATAGTCATATGCAGTAGATCAGTGGTTCCCAACATTTTTTTACGCCAAGGCCCCCCTCCTCTCCAAATCAATATTGCAAGGCCCCCCCCCCTTTTTTTTTATTCACAAAAACATTTGTATTGTAGTGTTATTACTTTTCAACCCCATGTTATTATTTCTTTAAAGAAAAAACTCAAGATAGATTTCCCCCCTTCTGGTCTATGTATCCCTGCCTCTGCTGAATTATTTTTATCCCCGGTGGGGATAAAAAAAATATCCCTCCCGGGTGATGCTACTCCACAAACCACCAACAGAGCATATAAAATACCAAAAAAAAAAAAATATTTTTTTAGGTCAGATGAGATGTTGTCAGGCTATGTCGGTAAAACTCAGAAAAATTTACATGACTGTCCAATCAGATGTTATACTGTGCTCGTGGCGTGCACTCAAGAATTGCATGCGCGCATGCGCAAATGCGCCGGCGCGCGCTGCATAATTACTTTATTATAGCTTAAATAAAGCGCAAAAGAAACTACGAGCAATGACCGTCATTGTTCTGTTGTAAGTTAAGTCATGAAATTACCAAACATGCGATTAAATCTGCCTCAAAACTGTGCATGCATGTATGTATTTCAGTATTTGTTGACATGGTTTTAAAGCTATTGTTATCCAATTTGTTGGCCTTAAAACATCTTAAAAATGCACATGTACACCAGGGAAATCTAAATTTTCTCGGGGGACCATGCCCCCGTACCCCCCTAGCAAACAACATTTTCTGACCTCGGTAACTATGAAACCCTGCGTACAGCCCAGCTTATATTCTATCTAATGAAATCTGAGGTAAACGTGCATTTCTCCAAATGTGCGCACTTTTGGACAAAAAATGTGTATGTGTATGCACTGTGATCAAAAATAAATGGGACCAAACGTGACTGAATGTAAAGGTTTGTGTCTCGTTATTCTATTAATAACTAGTGATTGATTTTGCATTTCTATCAGAAATGAAGAATTATTACTGTCATTGAAGATAGTGGTGCAAACATCTAAGCTATCTAATACTTCAAATCTCAAGGTTAAATCAGAAGATTTTTTGTAAAAAAAAATCTGTAACAGCTGCCAAAAAATTGTATATAGCTCCACTGTGGTTTTTAACAGATTTTAAAAAAAAAAAAAAAAAAAACACTTTTCAAAACATCCCCCCCTCTGTTTTTTTCACAAATCGCACCCTGCATTTATGCATTTTATTCAAAGCAACTTGCATTGCATTTAAGTTATACATTCATTTGTTCATACATAAATTCCCTGGGAATCAAACCCATACCCTTGGTGTTGCTATTGCTATGCATTACTTATTGAGCTAAAGTAATGCTGTAGTATAATAGTATTCTGCTCTGAGCACAGCCACTGTTTTCCCGCTATAGACCGGACACATTGTTGAAACATCAAGGATGTCCACATGCTCTGTTTATACATACTCAGCTCTCTACCATGCCATCTCCTGTCTTATCTAGTAACACTCTGAGGAGAACAACTGGTCCTGTGTTTGAAGTGTTCTGTTATTTTTCTTATTTTTTTTACTCTTTTTTATTTCTTTTTGATCTGAAGCCCTTGGCTCGTTCAGAGAGCCTTAGTAATTGAATGTTGAACACTTCATGAAAAAAGACTTGACTTCTCACCAAGTTCTAATACTGTGGACGGAGATGTCAGTCTCCATAATGCATCACTTTTTGCAAACAGTCAGAAAGAGAGAGTAAAAATAACTAGATATTACATTTTTTATTATATTTATTATGTTATTATTAATAACAGTGCTTAGCTGTTCTAAAGCTGCAGACATGATGCTAGACTGTTGTTGGTGGTTGCCAGGACATTGCTATATCGTTACTAAGAAGTTCTGAGTGTTTTTAGATCACTGCTATGCAGTTGCTAAGCTTTAAGGCCGTGTGTCCACCAAAGCATTTTATCCAGCGGCTACTTTTTCAATTGTTGTCAATGGGAGCGCCGTGTTTTTTAAACGCCAGGAGTTGAAGAATGTTCAACTTTGCGTAAAATGCTGCGCTCATCACTGTCACTTTTTAGCCAGCAGTCCAATTATAGTGGAGGAGGGGCGGGACAACACGTGAGGATCACAACAGTCATCTTCAATGGCTAACTCTCCTCCTTCTAGTGCTAGACAGTATAAACAGCAACATTAAATCATATTGAAGATCCCCTCTCAATATGCCAAACTTCCAGTTTAAAAAGCTTGTGCAATAAAAATTGGCTTTAATATACTGTCAACAATATTTTGATTAAATTTAAGTATAAATTAAAATATTTGAGTATGAAATATAGCAAATAAGTAATAAGAAAGTGCAAAAAATATTCAGTATATATTTTTAATTTAATTTTAATATTTTTTAAATAACTCTCTAATGCTCACCATGCATTTATTTGATAAAAAAATATAGTTAATACCGTAATATTGTGATATACACTGCCCGGCCAACAAAAAAAAAGTCGCTGTTTGGATTTTAATAGGCAAATACTTAAGAATCTATGAATGGATCGTTATTACAGTGATTATTATGTTTCTAGCATGTTATAGTTTGGCAACAGTTCTTTTAAGCCTTAAAGGATTAGTCCACTTTTAAATAAAATTTTCCCGATAATTTACTCACCCCCATGTAATCCAAGATGTTCATGTCTTTCTTTCTTCAGTTGAACAGAAATTAAGGTTTTTGATGAAAACATTTATTCTCCTTATAGTGGACTTCAATGGCCTCCAGATGGTTGAAGGTCAAAATTACAGTTTCAGTGCAGCTTCAAAGGGCTTTAAACGATAACAGACGAGGAATAAGGGTCTTATCTAGCGAAATGATCGGTCATTTTCGAAAAAAATACAACTGTATATGCTTTATAAACACAAATTATCACCTTGCACGTCCTTCCGCTTTCCGCATTCTTCAAAAAGCTTACACCGTATGTCCTACGCCTTCCCTATTCTACTTACAGAAAAAACTAAACTGCCGCCGCGTTCGTTCCGTAAATTGAATAATCCTAGAATGTTTTCATCAAAAACCTTAATTTCTTTTCGACTGACGAAAGAAAGACATGAACATCTTGGATGACATGGGGGTGAGTAAATTATCAGGAAAATTTTATTTGAAAGTGGACTAATCCTTTTAAGATGGAGTGTGTAGTTTTTCATTTCTTAAACAACCATGTAGGAAGACACATGGCCAAATTCCAGTGAGGAGACTTTACAGAGTGCTCACCTCTTGCACTGTCAATACAAGATCTTGACCAAAAACTGATGCACCTCTTGATGGAAATAACATCACAACATTTATTTTCATCGAGAGGTGCATGATTTTTTGGTCAAGATCTTGTATTGACAATGCAAGAGGTGAGAGCTCTGTCTACTCCAGAACATCCCAAAAACTTTCAATGAAATTAAGGTCTGGACTCAGAGGTGCCAATTCAGGTGTGAAAATGATTCTTCATGCTCCTTCCCAACAATTCTTTCACAATTTTAACCCTCGTGAATCTTGTCATTATCATCCTGGAATATGGCCATGACGTGTCTTCCTACATGGTTGTTTAAGAAATGAAAATCTACACACTCCATCTTTAACGGTTAAAAGAACCGTTGCCAAACATATAACATGCTAGAAACATAATGATCACTGTAATAATGATCCATCCATAGATTCTTAAATATCTGCCTATTAAAAACCAAACAGCAACTTTTTTTTTTTTTGGCCGGGCAGTGTATTATTACAATTTAAAATAACTGTTTTCTGTTTTAATATAATTTAAAATGTAATTTATTCACATGATGCAAAGCTGAATTTTCAGCATCATTACTTGTCTTCAATGTCACATGATCCTTCAGAAATCATTCTAATATGCTGATTTGCTGCTCAATCAGAATCAGAAAAAGCTTTATTGCCAGGTATGTTTGCACACACAATGAATTTGTTTTGGTGACAGAAGAAGCCTCCAGTACACAGAAACAACAACAAGACATTTTTTTAATTATTCTCAATTTTGAAAATAGTTGTGCTGCTTATATTTTTGTGGAAGACAATCCTTTGATGAATAGAAAGTTCAAAAGAACAGCATTTATTATAAATTTATAGCTGCACACATTCCGCCTTCCTCAAGACCACCAAAGACCCAAAACACACACTCCATCAATGTCAGCATACAAACCCCTTTATACAACCCACAGGTTAGTGAAAGAAAGAAAGAAAGAAAGAAAGAAAGAAAGAAAGAAAGAAAGAAAGAAAGAAAGAAAGAAAGAAAGAAAGAAAGAAAGAAAGAAAGAAAGAAAAAAGAAAGAAGAAAGAAGAAAGAAAGAAAGAAAGACTTGGTCTGTCACACAACTCTACAATATTAATTACATCAGCAGCTTGTGAATAATTAAGAATGCATATTTAACAGCTCTGAATAATTTAGCTCCAGTCAGGGTATGTGTGTATAATGTGATCGATAAGCACAGAGTTTAACCAATGAATCAGCAAAGGTCTCTATAAGAACTCGGTGTGCTTGTGTATCTATCCACTGCTGAGGCAGTCAATCAGTGTGTGTGGATGATTTATATATTTGCTGCAACGTTGTCTAAATTCTAATATGAAAAACTGTCGATTTATTAAGAAAGATTAGCTTTTGAAATGTTTCAGACAAAACATATTTCACGAGAAAGTGTGCCAAGAATATTCTAGTCCTAACTTACTAAAGCCAGTTGCTTAATGACATCATTATCCAGGAAGTGACATCATTTCAGAAGAAAAACCACTATGCTACGTGTAAGCAATGGATTTGATTAATTCTGTGATGTGGTTGATTTTTCTTACCTTAAACTGTTACGATATTGCCAACATTCTGATCTCTTCTAACCATGTTCTATATGCCATACATATAAAAAATCATGTCATAATTAGTTTAAATCCCTGAACCTGACTACTACATATTTTAGCCTTTCCAGTCAAGTGACCTTTATTTATATAGAACTTTATACAGTAGATAGTTTCAAAACAGCTTTGAAATCAGTTTAACAGAAAACCTTTGATAGAAATACTTCCTTAAAGGATTAGTCCACTTTTAAATAAACTTTTCCTGATAATTTACTCACCCCCATGTCATCCAAGATGTTCATGTCTTTCTTTCTTCAGTCGAAAAGAAATTAAGGTTTTTGATGAAAACATTCCAGGATTATTATTTAAATTACAACACAAGCACAAACACAAAGACATACAGAAAACATCAGACAAATCTTGTCTTGTAAAAGCCTATGAATCATTTCCAGTGTGGACACAAAAACGATATTAGTATTCTATGGAAGTTGTTCTCCCTCACTGAAACATGTTATTGAAGCTATAGCAAAACCCTACGGCACTTTGTGCTAATGTGCGCTCAGACTTGGTTTGCGTGTCCTCTGCAGAAGCGGCGTGCTAAAGCGTGTGACCGCTGACAGCTTCCTAAATGGTTTGTGGCTGTGGAATGAGGAGAAAGCTAGCTTTTCATGATATCTATTATGGTTTATTTAGGAAAGTGTCAGGAGGGATATTGCCGTGTCAAAACAGAACACACACACAGGAGGAATGCTATAGACAGGCTACAAACCAGATTTACTGGAAAACTGTCACAAATGCAACTGCCTCGCTTTTAGACGTCCCTCATAGAAGAGACCGACTGCGGAACAGATGTGTTTAAAGAAATCACGGGGAATATCAGTGGCGTGCAGAGGTGGGTAGTAACGAGGTACATTTACTTCGTTACATGTACTTGAGTAGTTTTTTGGAAAATTTGTACTTTTTCGAGTAGATTTAAATGTGGGTACTTTTACTTTAACTTGAGCAAATTTGTAATGAAAAATCTGTACTTTTACTTCCCTACGTTTGGCGATGTTCCTCTCGTTACTTTATTTTAATGCAATACTGTACATGTTAAGAAATGTGTAGTTTATTAAGCGCGCTGTCTCTTTTTTCATGAACGATGCCCCATTCACAAATGAATCACTCTTTTAAATCGATTCTGTTCAAAGACTTGATCAAACAAGTTAGCAAAACTGTCTAAATTGGTTCGCGAATCAGTTTGATGATTTGTTCAGTTCCTGCACGCGCTGAATCGTCTGAAGCGGTTTCTCTCTCGGAGCGTTGGATGAAGTGGTAGTGGACATCCAGTCACTTAAAAGCAAATCTGCAAATGCGTCTGATTGCTTGCCAGCGATGAAGATCTTTATAAGTTGAGCTGCGTATGCTGTCTGTGAAGTTCTACAGTTATAGATTTCAATTTGATTTGACAGCCAGCCGACATTTACAACCAAACAGATTATTACGTCACTATAACAAAAGTATGTAGCATTCCTTTACCGTTTTATGTACATATGTCTTAATTTATACATTAAATAAGCTACCATTGTTCATAGAGTATTGGCGGCTCCGGCGACCTGTTCGTCTTGAAAATTAACACCTTTGCGTTGACACAGTTAAGCAGTTTACACGCGCCAGCTGAAATTTACATTTGATTACATTTTAGAGAACAGACCGAAGAAGATTCGTCAATGTGCATTTGATCATTGTTTGTTTGATGTTCAGAGGTTATGAGCGCGAGCACAAGTAAAGAGTTTTCTCTATTCTTTCAAGCTGTACACGTTATTATTATACTAAGTAACGATATATTTGGGTTACAGATGCCAGAAATAATGCTTGTCTCTTCTGTGTTTGTTGCAAAGATATCTAATTATGATAATAATTTAAATATCTATCAAAATAATAACATGCTATAGTATATATATATATATAATAAAAGTAACTAGTAACGAGCTACTTGAGTAGATTTTCATTGGATACTTTTTTACTCTTACTCAAGTAACTATTAAGATTATTACTTTCAGTTTTACTTCGAGTAAATATTTCTATAAGTACTTGTACTTTTACTTGAGTACAGTTTTTGGATACTCTACCCACCTCTGGTGGCGTGTTATATTGAATTTGCAAATGAGCGATGCTGATAAAATATTAAGGTATGGTGCGTTAATTTATGTCTAAAAGTAAGATGAATGTGTCCTGAAATGCTCTTAACAGGTGGTATTGAAAATTCATCTGATACAGCGGTCTGTCTCTAAAGGAATCTTCCAAAATACAGGTTAAGGTCTATGTACAGCATCTGTGGGATACTGTCAAAATACCACAGACAATTATTTAGACTCATTCTTCAGTTCGAGAAAAAAAAAACTAAGTGGAGTCTGTCCATCACAGAAAACAAAAGTGTCAAAAATGTCATCACAGCTGTGGCGTAGTGGACTTTGAACATGCTCAGGATATGCAAGTGGTGGCTGAACAGTACGATGGTCAGATGTTATACTGAAAAAAATCAGGGTTTTCACAAAAATATTAAGCAGCACAGACATTTTCAACATCGATAATAATAAGAAATATATTTGAGCATCAAATCAACATATTAGAATGATTTCTGAAGGCTCATGTGACACTCAAGACTGGAGAAATTATGTTGATAATTCAGCTTTGCGGCCAGACGACAAATTTTGCTTAACTGGAAAAACTCTCATCCCCCATCACACTCTCTGTGGATATACATTTCAACTTGAAAACATTTGACTCTCTCTCTCTCCACTGGTCAGGTACATCATTTTCTAAAATTTGGAAGCCCTTTGTAGCTTACATACAAACTCTGCAAACTCTTAATTTGTCTGAATAACCACTTTTCATTCCAGCTAGTAAATTTCATTTTAGCATTGATATGTAGAATTCAGTTTTAAGTGCACCTAATTCTTTGTCTCTCTGCCTCAGTATTTCTCAGTTCCCTTTCATGGTTCCCTTTTACGTCATATGACGTTATGGGAATCCTCTGCGTATTGCGTCGTGAAGCACTCTTGTATCTAACCAATGATGAGACGAGACGTCAGAGGCGGGTGACATCACGGACCAGGAAACTATAAAGCATACCCAGAACAAAGAACGCTAGCTTCTGTTGTCTTCAGCAAGCGCTCTTGTGTGTCCTTTTTGGTGTTGTTTGTCTATCTACAAAACTCACGATCTCTTCGTCTGAGGACAAGAGCAGTTTACACCACACACACATATATATATATATATATATATTTATTTAAGACAATATTAATGGCGGATAAACAGCAGTTCATCAAGTGTGTTCATCCCTGCACCCGATTCATCATGGGAGGGGATACACACGAGATGTGTGTTGTATGCCTGGGAGTTGAGTATGCACAGGCAGCTCTCGAGGGAGCTGTCTGTGTACACTGCGAGAAGCTCACTCTCAGGACGCTGAGATTGCGCCGGGTACTCTTTGACAAAAAGGAGGGTGCCGCGGCCAGTGTTCCCCGCGGATCAGGTCCCGCTGCTGCCGAGGCACAGCGGGACCCGCTGCCTGTCCATCTGTGAACCCCTCCATTCGTGGGGTTCACAGATGGATCTGACAGAGGGGTTAGAGACGGGCCCAGCCTTATCTCTGCCTTCATCCGTCAGACCCAGTGTCTCTTCTCTGGTGGTGGAAGCACGCGCTGCGGTTTCTTTCCCCCAGAGAGACACCGCCGCTTCATCTCTCTTCCTCCGAGGAGGTTGATGTGATGAGCGTCGAGACTGGTGATGAGGACCCGCCATCCTCATCTCCAGCCTATGAGGAGCTCTTGGAGGTAGTGACCAGGGCAGTGGATAAGTTAAAAATTGATTGGCCCGCAGAAAGGGGAGAAGTTAAAGCAAAAAGCAAACTTGATGAGCGCTTTCTCCCCGCACGGTCACTACCCCAGCGTCGGGGTCTGCCCTTCTTTCCCGATCTCGACACAGAGGTGTCGAGATCGTGGAAGAGGCCAGTACAGTATCGTGTTTTCAGCCCCCAAACGTCAATATATAGTAACATCATGGGGCTAAAACACCATGGTTATGGGGCGATGCCGCAGGTTGAAGAGACGCTCACGAGCTATCTCCTGCCAGAGTCTCCGTCGTCCCTGAAAACCACGACGCTGCCCACCAGGACATTAAAGACAACATCGAGCTTGGTGGGCAAGGCTTATTTGGCGGCAGGTCAGGCAGCAGCGTGTCTTCGCACCATTTCAATACTGCAGGCATATCAAGCCGACCTGCTGGGGGAGATAGATGAGAGCGGGGAAGCCACTTTTGAGTGCATCCAGGAAATTAGAAAAGCTACCGATCTAGCTCACCAAGGAGACGGCCAAATCAATAGGCCATTCTATGGCAGCCCTGGTGGCCACGGAGAGGCACTTGTGGTTAAATTTGTCCGATATTAAAGGCAGGGACAAAACCACACTCATGGATGCGCCGCTCTCTCCTGCGGCCCTCTTCGGCGACGCTGTAACATTGGTCGTCGAGAAGTTCCAGGAGACGAAGAAACAATCAGCGGCGTTCCAAAGATTTCTTCCCCGCCGCATCAATTATCCCCCCGAGACTGCTGAGCGGGAGCAGTCTCGGCCGTCAAAGAGCTCCTTCGCGCACAGAGCATAACAGAGAGCCAGTGTGTCCACCCGTAATCCCCCACAGAAAGCCTGGGGATCGGGGCGGTCAACACAGGCGAAGCCTTGGAGGGGTAAAACAGATCTGAGGACCGTTTTTATCGCCAAGAAGGCTTCAAAAAGGTCCTGACGCCTGTATCTAGGACCTGCGAGGGCAGCCCCCTCCGGAGAGGGTCCAGAGTTAAAATATCAGGCACTCGTTCCTCTTCGGCGTCCTCAGGGGGCCGTTATGCCAACCCTGCCACCCAGTGTGCGTCAGGGCACAGCGTTCTCCATCGACCCTCCAAGGAGGGCTGGGCATCACTTGATTCGTCTGTTTTCTGCCGGTGCGCCGTGTCAGAGCGTCGAATCAAGTGCTCAAGAAAACACCAGAGGCCAGTCCCGGGAGTCTGGTTCCCTTAGTAAATTTTCTGGCAGAATGGAAACTTCTCCCGAATATTTCAAAATGGGTGATGCTCACTATAGAAAAGGGTTACAGAATTCAGTTCGGGTCTCGCCAGCCCAGATTCAACGGGGTCCTTCCCACAGTGGTGACCCCCTAGCAGTCTCTGGTTATGGAACAGGAAGTTATCACGCTCTTGCAAAAAGGAGCTATAGAAAGGGTTTCTCCTCCCAGCAAGCTGTCAGGGTTTTACAGCCGTTACTTCATTGTTCCAAAGAAGGATGGATGACTACGTCCTATCATAGATTTACGTGTGCTAAATCGATCCATACAAAAGCTCAAGTTCAAGATGCTAACACTCAAACAGATTATCCCACAGATCAGTTCCGAGGACTGGTTTGTGGCGATAGACCTGAAAGATGCTTACTTTCATGTGTCCATCCATCCTCAGCACAGGAAGTTCCTCAGGTTTGCTTTTGGGGGCGAAGCTTACCAATACAGGGTTCTTGCCTTCGTGCTCTGACCGTGTGGAAGAAGCCTTGGTTCCTGTCCCAGGGACCCGTGTTGGGGACTTCTCGTCGTCGTGTAATGCTTACGACGGATGTTTCCCTCACGGGCTGGGGGGCGATCATGAGTGGTCGCAAAGCTCAGGGTCTATGGGAGGACCATCAGCGTTCCTGGCACATAAATCAGCTGGAAATGATGGCGGTATTTCTTGCATTAAAATACTTCCTCCCAGACCTGAGGGGCCATCACGTGTTGGTCCGCACGGACAACACGTCGGTGGTCTCATATATCAACCATCAAGGGAGGTCTGCGGTCTCGCCAACTTTGCAACTTGGCCCGTCGGTTCCTCCTGTGGGCCCAAGGGAAGCTCCTCTCACTGAGAGCAGCTTATATCCCAGGGCATCAAAATGTGGGAGCAGACGCCCTGTCGAGGCAGGGGCCGAGGCCCGGGGAATGGAGACTCCACCCCGAGGTGGTGGAGCTCATCTGGAAAAATTTCGGTCAAGCGGAAGTGGACCTGTTTGCTTCGGGAGAGTCAACCCAGTGTCCACTGTGGTTCTCCCTAACACATCCAGCACCATTGGGTCTGGATGCCATGGTACAGACGTGGCCAAGTACGTGTCTGTACGCATTTACCCCGTTCGCTCTGCTCCCGGGAGTTCTGGAGAAAGTACGCCAGGAAGGGGTCAGTCTAATATTGGTAGCCCCGTACTGGCCAACCAGGATATGGTTTTCAGACCTAGTGTCACTCTTAGACGGCTCCCCAATGGAGCTTCCTCTCAGGAAGGACCTCCTGTCTCAAGCGGGCGGCACGATAATTCATCCACGCCCAGAACTATGGAAGCTGTGGGCCTGGCCTTTGAGGGGGCCAGGCTCATAGATGCTGGTCTCCCAACTGAGGTTGTGGAGACCATTCTTCACTCCAGAGGAAGCTGTATGCAAATAAATGGAAATTATTCTCTACTTGGTGTAGACAACGTAATACGGACCCTGTCCATTCTTCTATCAGCCTTGTGCTACAATTTCTCCAAGAAAGATTCTCGGATGGTTTATCTCCTTCAACCTTAAAGGTCTACAGGTCCTTCTCAAAAAATTAGCATATTGTGATAAAGTTCATTATTTTCCATAATGTAATGATAAAAATTAAACTTTCATATATTTTAGATTCATTGCACACCAACTGAAATATTTCAGGTCTTTTATTGTTTTAATACTGATGATTTTGGCATACAGCTCATGAAAACCCAAAATTCCTATCTCAAAAAATTAGCATATCATGAAAAGGTTCTCTAAACGAGCTATTAACCTAATCATCTGAATCAACTAATTAACTCTAAACACCTGCAAAAGATTCCTGAGGCTTTTAAAAACTCCCAGCCTGGTTCATTACTCAAAACCGCAATCATGGGTAAGACTGCCGACCTGACTGCTGTCCAGAAGGCCATCATTGACACCCTCAAGCGAGAGGGTAAGACACAGAAAGAAATTTCTGAACGAATAGGCTGTTCCCAGAGTGCTGTATCAAGGCACCTCAGTGGGAAGTCTGTGGGAAGGAAAAAGTGTGGCAAAAAACGCTGCACAACGAGAAGAGGTGACCGGACCCTGAGGAAGATTGTGGAGAAGGACCGATTCCAGACCTTGGGGGACCTGCGGAAGCAGTGGACTGAGTCTGGAGTAGAAACATCCAGAGCCACCGTGCACAGGCGTGTGCAGGAAATGGGCTACAGGTGCCGCATTCCCCAGGTCAAGCCACTTTTGAACCAGAAACAGCGGCAGAAGCGCCTGACCTGGGCTACAGAGAAGCAGCACTGGACTGTTGCTCAGTGGTCCAAAGTCATTCGGAAATCAAGGTGCCAGAGTCTGGAGGAAGACTGGGGAGAAGGAAATGCCAAAATGCCTGAAGTCCAGTGTCAAGTTCCCACAGTCAGTGATGGTCTGGGGTGCCATGTCAGCTGCTGGTGTTGGTCCACTGTGTTTTATCAAGGGCAGGGTCAATGCAGCTAGCTATCAGGAGATTTTGGAGCACTTCATGCTTCCATCTGCTGAAAAGCTTTATGGAGATGAAGATTTCGTTTTTCAGCACGACCTGGCACCTGCTCACAGTGCCAAAACCACTGGTAAATGGTTTACTGACCATGGTATTACTGTGCTCAATTGGCCTGCCAACTCTCCTGACCTGAACCCCATAGAGAATCTGTGGGATATTGTGAAGAGAAAGTTGAGAGACGCAAGACCCAACACTCTGGATGAGCTTAAGGCCGCTATCGAAGCATCCTGGGCCTCCATAACACCTCAGCAGTGCCACAGGCTGATTGCCTCCATGCCACGCCGCATTGAAGCAGTCATTTCTGCAAAAGGATTCCCGACCAAGTATTGAGTGCATAACTGAACATAATTATTTGAAGGTTGACTTTTTTTGTATTAAAAACACTTTTCTTTTATTGGTCGGATGAAATATGCTAATTTTTTGAGATAGGAATTTTGGGTTTTCATGAGCTGTATGCCAAAATCATCAGTATTAAAACAATAAAAGACCTGAAATATTTCAGTTGGTGTGCAATGAATCTAAAATATATGAAAGTTTAATTTTTATCATTACATTATGGAAAATAATGAACTTTATCACAATATGCTAATTTTTTGAGAAGGACCTGTATGTTGCAGCTATTTCAGCCTATCATGCTAATCTGGGGGATTCCTCGGTGGGTCGAGACCCCCTTGTTATACGCTTCCTCCATGGTACCCTGAGGTTGAGGCCTTCAGTGCATACAAGAACTCCGGCCTGGGACTTGGCCGTGGTATTGGAAGGGTTAGCCGAGGCTCCCATCGAACCACTAGAGGAAGTTTCAGAGAAATTCCTCACCCTAAAGACTATATTCCTGTTGGCTATTTCATCTCTTAAAAGGATAGGAGATCTTCAAGCACTTTCAGTTGCTCCCTCGTGTCTGGAACTCGCACCTGGAATGGTCAAGGCATTCCTACACACTAGACCAGGCTACGTGCCTAAGGTCCCCACCAACGTCCCAGGCCCTATTGTATTTCAGGCCTTCTATCCTCCTCCATTTGAAACTTCGGATCAGGAAAAACTCTATCTGCTTTGCCCAGTGAGGGCTTTGGATGCATATGTCCACAGAGCTGCCCTGTGGCGTAAAACAGATCAGTTATTTGTATGTTACGGGTCTCCTAAGAAAGGAGGCCCAGCATCCAAGCAGAAGATGAGCAAGTGGGTGGTTGAGGCTATCTCACTTGCATATGAAGCGGCCGGTCAGCCATCTCCACTAGCTGTCCGCGCCCATTCTACTAGGGGTATGGCGGCCTCAAAGGCCTTGATGTCAGGAGTTTCCATCAATGATATATGTGATGCAGCTGGATGGTCATCCCAGCACACATTCATTAGGTTTTACAACCTGGACATAAGCTCCACTCCGGGGTCTTCAGTTCTGTCAACAAGATAAACAGACAGGTATTTGGTTTTTACGGCGTAGTTGGGACAGCATTCCCATAACGTCATATGACGAAGCGTCGACAGTTTCCATGAAAGGGAACGTCTCGGGTTACTTGTGTAACCCTGGTTCCCTGAATAGGGAACGAGACGCTACATCGCGTTGCCGTACCCCTGGCATACCTGTGAGCGTCTTGCTTCAGCCATAATCCAGAAGCTAGCATTCTTTGTTCTGGGTATGCTTTATAGTTTCCTGGTCCGTGACGTCACCCGCCTCTGACGTCTCGTCTCATCATTGGTTAGATACAAGAGTGCTTCATGACGCAATACGCAGAGGGTTCCCATAACGTCATATGACGTAGCGTCTCGTTCCCTATTCAGGGAACCAGGGTTACACAAATAACCCAAGACATTTTCCATTGTTATCTTCTGATGAGAATATATTTATATATTTATTTAACTACTTATTACTTTGGTACTATTATTTTATTTATTTATTTATTGTATTTTTTTTTACTTTCACCCTGAATGTATCTTAAAAATCATAAATAAATCATAAATAAACAAAAGAAAATTCAGCTTTGCATCACAGGAATAAATTACATTTTAAAATATATTTAAACAAAAAACATTTATTTTAATTTGTAATAATATTTCACAGCATTACTACATCTTTAGTTTTGATCAAATAAATGCAGCCTTGGTAAGTATAAGAAATATAAGAATTATAAACAATAATTTAATATATAAACTATATTTAAATACAATTT
>RJVU01057857.1:2227433-2274807 GCA_003731715.1 Anabarilius grahami | reverse complement strand
TTTTAGATTTATGCTGCAAGTATATTTTTATTTACTATAAAAAATAAAAAAAAATTCTAAAAAGTATAGAGTGCATTCACATGTGAAGTCATAATCTGTTGATTTATGTTTTTTTTTTATTACAGAACTATAACTTGTTTATATACTTTCAAACAAAACACTTCGTCTAATTTCTGTCAAATCAATCACATATGAGAGTCTTAATCAGTACAGCTAGCAGTGAGTAGGTTCATTAATACCTGAGAAAACACTGACATCCTGAGAATAACTCGCAAATTAACTCATAGGAGTTACTCCTATGTACACACTAGTGTGTGTGTGTGTGTGTGTGTGTGTGTGTTAGCAGGAAAAGGACAATATGATTAATCAGACCGGAGTGTGGCTCTAGTCCCAGAGAAACTGATGTATACACACGGTAAAGGACTTAATTCACAAATAAACAGGGTTATAATTCAGAGAGCAGAGGAGAGTGAAAGCAGGCCATAAATATGTATTGCATTTGGAGCAATATCATACATGCCAGAGAGAGAATAAGAGAAAGACAAAGAAAGAGAGAGAGAGAAGAAGGGGGAGGAAACTTCAGAGGAACAGACACTGCATATATCATCATAAAATGATCAATCATAAAATGTGCCCTTTCAAACACACATAGAGTGATATTCCACGTCCTGTCCTGAAGCTATAACAAGTAGTTGTGTGCTCACAGGAAAGAAAAATCACAAATGAGATAATCACAAATCTCACTTGTTTCTCTTAGACAGAAATGAGATTAAATGGAGACACTTGTGGAAGATTGCTCACAAAGATTCAATAATCTCCATTGCGTCTCGGGAGAAATTGCAAGAAAAACGGTAATGCTCGTATGGTCATGGCATGCGAGAGGAATTATATGAGCTGAGCCGAGAACGTTACGAGCTTTACGAGAGTTTAAAAAATTTGGGGAATCGGCCCGATTTTGACCAGTGTATAGGCCAAATCGTACACACACAAATCACCCACACAAATACACTCTCTAGTTGTTTTTGTTGAAAGAAATGGCTGTGTTGATCTCTGCTTTTCTCCAAATCATTTGCACACAAGTTTTTTTTTTGTTTGTTATTTTTCTCACTGGGTGTCCTGTTTCTATCAGAGTTTTCTATAAAATAACATCAAATTATCTATGTAAAATAGGTTGTGATTTTGCGAATGCCATTTCATGTTCCCTGGAACTGTGACTGGAAGAAGAGTTAGGAAGAGGAAGAGTTGGGTTTGCTATTGCACCCCTTGTGGCAATGCTGAGAATGCAATGCACACTATGATTTGCGTTCTGATACATAGTATTCTTCAGGCCTTACACTCCAGCTCTCACACACACACGTACAATAAAGTAAGATGTGGTAATACAGAAGACTATCAGCTTTTCATAAGTAAATTCAATAACCTTCTCTCTATTTTACAGCTACAGAGAGCCTGATGAAAGCAATAACAGCTTTTAGCGGCTCATAAGACTTAATGCACAGAGAGATCATCTGGCTATTCAATATAGAGAGTTTCATTCTGGATTCTCTCTCTCTCTCTGTCTGTGTGTGTGTGTGTGTGTGTGTGNTTAAAAACATCTAATTTAACTATTACATTCAGCTACCTACTCTGAGAGCCTTTAAATTACATTATACTCACTTACACACAGAGACGCATCTCACTGAACACATGTAAATGCATGTAACACACACAAACACAGACAAGGACACACAGACATAGACATGCAGATGTAGTTTGGCTGCTCTGAATATACTATTGATATCTGCTCTATCTCCAACTGTTTTTCTTTTTGTTACGAAGGTCACTTCACAGCTGTCTTGGACTTGATTTACTCTCAACCTTTCAATCAGCCTTTCAATCTTAAAATACGAAAAGCCATCATAAAAAATGTGAATTATTACATTTTAAAAATATAAAAATCTAAACAAACACTGAAATAATCATCAGCCATTTCATTATTTATATTTATTTTATTGATATAAAATGATTTATATTCATTTTTAAGCAAAACAAGACGATCATTTCCATCACAACCAATAATTATGCACCTAATAATTTTTTTTCTATTATTATTATTATTTAATTGTGTGTATTTATTTAGGATATATAAAAAGCTAGCTTTCAAATTAGCCTTAACAAGACCAACAAGTCTGCCATTTTATTAAATTTTTTTTAAAGGTGCCCTAGAATTTAAAATTGAATTTACCTTGGCATAGTTGAATAATAAGAGTTCTGTACATGTAAATGACATACAGTGAGTCTCAAACACCATTGTTTCCTCCTTCATATGTAAATCTTGTGCGTGAAAAACACCAGGCGAATCTCAACATAACACCGACTGTGACGTAACAGTCAGGGTCATTAATATGTACGCCCCCAACTTTTGCATATACCAGCCCATGTTCAAGGCAAGCCAGTATTAACGTCTGGAGCTGCACAGCCGAATCATCAGACCTTTTGCAGGTACTGTGAAGCATGCAAGAAGTGACAATAGAGATGGATCGATAGTGATGGATCGATAATAACTGTTCATTATGCATGATATCATGATATATTTAGTGATATTTGTAAATTGTCTTTCTAAATGTTTCGTTAACATGTTGCTAATGTACTGTTAAATGTGGTTAAAGTTACCATTGTTTCTTATTGTATTCACGGAGACCAGAGCCATGTCGTTATTTTCATTTTTAAACGCTTGTAGTCTGTATTATTCATAAACGCATCTGCATTCTTTATAAATCTCTCCAACAGTGTAGCTTTAGCCACGCAGCATTATCAAACTCATTCAGAATCAAATGTAAACATCCACAATATGCCATACTTACGTGATCTGATATGCTGCATCACGAACAGTTTGTAAAGATCCATTTTGAGAGTTATTGTGAACTTCAGTATTGTTTATGCAATGTTTATTGGGAGTCGCGAGCTTGGGGGCGGGGAGCACGAGCATTTAAAGGTGTAAACCGCCAAATCAGAGCATTTTTAATCCCACCCCAAAATAGGCATTTAAAACATGGAATAATAAAAAATCTATGGGGTATTTTGAGCTGAAACTTCACAGACACATTCTGGGGACACCAGAGACTTATATTACAACTTGTGAAATAGTGTTCTAGGGCACCTTTAATTCTCATTTTCACCACAGAATGATATCAAAGATATCAAACATAATACATAAAAATTGAGATATGCTGGATATGGCACTGTGATGGAAAAGACAAAATTAACAGAATTTATGTATTTACAATTTAGTTCAAATGTTTTGAATTTCTCTTATGCGCACCAACACTGCATTTATGTGATAATAAACACCATAATATTGTAAATATTATAATTTAAAATAAATTTATTTGAATATATTTTAAAATGTAATTTATTCCTGTGATAGCTGAATTTTCATCATCTTTACTCCAGTCTCCAGTGTCACATGATCCTTCACAAATCATTCTAATATGATGATTTGCTGCTCAAGAAACATTTCTTATTATTATCAATGTTGAAAATTTAAAGGGTTAATTCAACCAAAAATGAAAATTATGTAATTAATTACTCACCCTCATGTCGTTCCACACCCATAAGACCTTCGTTTATCTTCAGAACACAAATTAAGATATTTTTGATAAAATCCAATGGATCAGTGAGGCCTCCATTGACAGCAAGTTAAAGGGTTAGTTTACCCAAAAATGAAAATTATATAATTAATTACTCACCCTCATGCCATTCCACACCCATAAGACCTTTGTTAATCTTCGGAACACAAATTAAGATATTTTAGTTGAAATCCGATAGCTCAGTGAGGCCTGCATAGGGAGCAATGACATTTCCTCTCTCAAGATCCATAAAGGTACTAAAAACATTTAAATCAGTTCATGTTAGTACAGTGGTTCAATATTAATATTATAAAGCGACGAGAATATTTTTGGTGCGCCAAAAAAAACAAAATAACGACTTATATAGTGATGGCCGATTTCAAAACACTGCTTCAGGAAGCATCGGAGCATAAATTAATCAGTGTATCGAATCATGATTCGGATCGCGTGTCAAACTGCCAAACGGCTGAAATCACGTGACTTTGGCGCTCCGAACAGCTGATTCGACACACTGATTCATAACGCTCTGATGCTTCCTGAAGCAGTGTTCTGAAATCGACCATCACTATATAAGTCTTATTTTGTTTTTTTTGGCACACCAAAAATATTCTCGTCGCTTTATAATATTAATATTGAACCACTGTACTCACATGAACTGATTTAAATATATTTTTAGTACCTTTATGGATCTTGAGAGAGGAAATGTCATTGCTCCCTATGCAGGCCTCACTGAGCCATCGGATTTCAACTAAAATATCTTAATTTGTGTTCCGAAGATCAACAAAGGTCTTACGGGTGTGTAAAGGCATGAGGGTAAGTAATAAATGACAGAATTTTCATTTTTGGGTGAACTACCCCTTTAATTTACACTTTCAAATTCCCAGAAAGGTTCTAAAGATATATTTAAAACAGTTCATGTGACTACAGTGGTTCAACCTTAATGTTATGAAGCGACCAGAATACTTTTTGTGTGCCAAAAAAACATAATAACGACTAACGAGCCACAAGTGCCCTGAACAGTCTGAACAGAGTCTGAACCACTGAACTGAGATCAGTCTATAACCGCTCATACAGCTCATATCAACTAATGGCCAGCCCCGGTTGAAATCTGTGGACGTTTTCTAGGGCTGTGCGATATGATGATATATATCGTTACCACGAAATAAAATGTCTATCGTTAGAGATTTTGCTATATCGTATATATTGTAGTATGTAAATATATTGCACTATTGACACTTCAGAGTGATGAAATGCATGAATGAGAATATAAAGAGCGGGACGTGCTTGATGTTAAAAGAGTTATCAGCGGAATATATCCTGAAAAGGAACCCGGTGCAGCGCTCGTGCTGACTGGCACACTGCCAAAGTGCGCATATGAAAAGGTTGCTATGCTGCGCGGTCACGAAAGATTATAATTTGCATGAGTTTTTAAGCATTGCAGTTTAAAAACAAGTGGTTTTAAACCGTTTAAGTGAAATTAGCAGCGAAAGACAACTCATTTCAGCATATGCACGCGCTCTCTGAAGAGACGCGTGACATGAAGCCACTGCTCATAGAGCGCGTGGGGACTGAACTGAGTGCTTTTTTATGCCTAATTGGGCTTGAACGATTAAATACACATATCTATGTGCCAAAGTGACCACGTATTTACAAGTAAACAGAGCCATTTTTGTCTCAAGTGAAGGTTCAGTTGAGAAAGACAAGGCTCGTGTTAATGGATCGGCGCAGTCAGTCTTAAAGGGACAGCATCCAAATTTACCTGCTGTAATTATTAATGCTAATCAAACAACAAAAAAGCGAGAAAATCTCTCACTGCTTGCTTTTGTAACTTTAATAAGAATAAATGTATATTTAATTTACACAGTAAAGACTATGCATTGTTTTTTATACCTTTGATTACTTCATACATTTTCTAGTGCTTGAAGTTTTTTCATGTAGGTCTATTTCGTCTGTCTTTGTTCTATTGTAGTTTGTCTTCTTTGCTCTTTCTTTATCACGGTTTATTTGTCTTCAGTAAACTTGAGTTTTTTAGGCTAGTATTATTTTTTTTAATTATATTGAAATTGATGATAATTATGAAATGTCAATGAAATGGAAAATGTTGATATCATAAAAATCTTATTTAAAGCAAAAATAACTATATCGTGATATAAAATTTCTCATATCGTGATATAAGATTTTGGTCATATCACCCAGCCCTAACGTTTTCCACAATTTGAAAAAAAAAAAAAACATTTGCAGACATCTTCAGAATGTATTTAAACATTCTCAAAAAGCAGAGCAAATTCAGTAAGTGAAAGCAAAATCAAACTAGCCCAAGTACTTATTTACATCAAATACATCTATGTGAATGCTTCTTTGTGAATGACAGGCGCTACAATTTTGAAGAACCCTGTGGAGTTCTACGGGCACAGATTCTGTGTGGTGGAGGTAATGAGACTCACTCCTGCTCATCTCAGCATACACACACACACACGTTCCTATAGAGAAAGACAGACTCTCTGCCATTCGATTCCTCTGTCACTGAAGCACAAGACATTCAACCCCTTTACTGATTGAATCCATCTCTCTTCTGCTACTCTGCCTCTCATTTTAGGGATGTAACTGCTAAGAAACAATGAAACTCATTCCATCATCCCTTATTTCTTTTGTACTGTCCCATCAAACGCTCTTTCTTTTTTCTTTCTTTCTTTGCAAGTCTATCTTTTTCCATTTCTCAAGCAGTGCACTCATGTTTTCATCCTGCAGTGAAAATGATCCACATTTTAGTTTCAATAAATGGTCGTTTTAGACAGTTTTGGAGGAAGTTTTGAGTTCAGAAAGTTTCAGAACTTTTTCATAAGTACAACGATAATCTATCTCCAAATATCAAGGAAAACTGATCCATTCAATGGATGTGTTTTACTACATCTAGAGTGCCCGCTCTTAAAACAGCATATGTATATTCACTGCCATTTCAAAAGAGGAAGAAAAAAAGACATGCACACTGTAGCAATGTTCAAGGCTCAGGGAAGAAGGAAGTGGGAACCGGCAAACATTCAACATAATTTTAATAACAAAATAAACAACAAAATGAAAGTAAAGCAGCAGCCCCTCACGGACGACTGCAACATAAACTAAAACAAAACCACAACATAAAGCCCAGGCCTGGTCCTCTCTCATCCTTCAATGTAGTCACTCCTCCTTTTATCCTTCCAGAGCTCCTCCGTGAGACTCCGCTCCCACGGCTCTCGGCCTCACCCTGCTTGCCGCACACACATTTGTATCTGCAACTGGAGAAACGGCACTTTGTGTTAGTGCATTTCTGCAGTTAACACTAGGGCTGCATGATGTATTGTTTTAGCATCGATATCACAATGTGCGCATCTGCGATAGTCACATCGCAGGAAGTGCGATGTCTAGTATAGGGATCGTTAATCCGTACAGACCAGGCACGGTGGTTTGAAACACACGTGATTCTCAGATTAATTACAAAGTTTAACCATCATAGAGCGAAAGTACATCATTTGCACGTGTTTTAGGTCCAGTCAGTTGTGCACGCTGTTTTTTGAGCAACACAGACAGCACATGAACACCGAATTCTGTTCACTTCTGCATCTATTCATGTCTGAACGGACACATACGCGCAAAATTATGTAAAAATGTCCGTCTCTGTGAGTATCCTTGTAAGCACAGTTGCTTATGGCTTAGGTAACGCAAACAAAGAAAATGCATGTGTGTCATTATACTGGATCATCATTTACTCCCCCTCAAGTTGTTCCAAACCTGTATAAATTTCTTTGTTCTGCTGAACACAAAGGAAGATATTCGGAAGAATGTTTGTAACCAAGCAGATCTTGCCCCCCATTTACTACCATAGTGGGAAAAAAATACTATGGCAGTCAATGGGGGGGAGGCGGTTTGGGGGGGGGTCTGCTTGGTTACAAACATTCTTCCAAATACCTTTCTTTGTGTAGATATTTTAAGTGACAGCAGTAATATTCTCTCTGCTTTCTGTGTCATTAATGTTATCAAACAACAAAATACAGAGAAAAACACAGCTTTAACACAGATTAATTACATTCACCTTATACAGTGAAGACTATACAGTGTTATTTTACATTTGATTATTCATTTTCTGTACCTGAATACTTACCTGAAAAATATGAAGCACTGTTTATTTCATTTAAATCACCCCAATCATTCTACAATTATTAATTCTTTACAAATAGAGCTAGTAATCTGGTGAATTTATTTCATATCACAATATATATAAAAAAAAAGTCAGATTTTTCCAGTATCGTGCAGCCCTAGTTAACACAGTATACCCACACATCAGAGCCGTTACTCTGATCACATGCGTTAACACGTTCATAAAAGACAGGTGACTAAGGTTTATTTTTACAACACTAACAGCTAATTTGTGTACTGCACAAAGTCTTCTCTATCTTTACAAGAGAGAAAATGCATTGAGCAGAAAATCCAGTGTATGTCTTACAAAACTGCAGGAGTTTTAAGCTAATTCTCACTAAAGAGGGGATTTGAGCTGCTCTCGCGTGCAAACCTGCATGTCGATGCCCTGCAGTCAGAATGCAGTTTAAAGCCTTTTAAGAGCAGCCTCACTTAAACTAAAGATTAGGCTTAAATGCAATTGGGTGTCTCATAAGGGTTTAGAGGCAGTGTTATGAGAAGTAATGCTGAGAGCACTCGCTGTGTGCGCGTGGATGGGCTTGTATCTATCGGAGGAAATGAGAGAGATAGATGAGAAGCATATTGTCTCATTCAGGCAGCAGTTAGTGGGAATTTAATGTTGGCAGATTGTGTGCGTGTGGATATGAATGTAGTGTTGATGTTTGTGTTCACACATACAGAGTGTGTACGCAATAACGGCCGATTAATCTGGCTATTTTGAGACAGTAACTGCGCCCGACTGACCAATTACTAGAAGTGGTTACTCTTTTCCAAAACCTCTGACAGCCTTGTCAACGGATAATTGATCATATTAGTCGTAAGGGATTGTGAATACATCATAAATATTCTATACTTCTCTCAGCCCTACTGCATACTAAAAAAGGCTTTGGCAGCTCTCAATGCTTCTGTACTTTTGTTTGACTTCTTTGACCTGGAAGGCCTCTTTTTTGGCACAGCAATCTAAATGACCTGATTAAAGTCAAACCACTCCAAATATACCTCTATTTTCCTCTCTCACTTCTAAAAAAAAAAAGTTAACACAAGACAGGAGACTAATTAAGAAGTGGAAAGAAAAAGAGACCAAGGGAAGAGTGAGTGGTGTCATTCTTTAGAAAGACATGCTATGTTCAAGGTGCTAGAATAGCATACTTTTACTATTTCTGCAGATTACAATACGTTTACAATGCAAAGTGCGCTCAACCCAACATTCCACTTCCAGTGTAACAAATGAAATGCAAACTACAGCAGTTGATTTTTAACATCTCTTTCATGAATTATGTTCAGAGTAATATATTACCATAACACTCAAACTACAGTATGTATATTGTGTGTATTATGCCAAAGTTCTGCACGCACTGTAAAACCAGATGACTGACTAAAATGGCTAAAATGTGCCAGTACTGTATCCCACAATGCAATGCACTCTTGATCTCCTTTAATCAGTGTTGCGAAATAAGAAAATGTGGTAGAAAATGTGCTTAAAAAGAAATATTTGGAGTTCAGTACAAGTCATGCTCAATCAACAGCATTTGTGGAATTTAGTGATTACCACAAAAACTACTTCCAAATAACAAATCTGGGTTGACAGTGGAAGTGAATGGGGCCAATCTGTAAACATTACAACACTCACTGTTTTTCAATAGGAAAAAGAAGTAAACAATGTGTTATTTTACAAAAACAATTTTACAACTTTGTTGCCATGACAACAGAACAGTTTTAACCTACAAACAGATGTTTTTATAAAATTCTTCACATTCCTGCTTTTAAATCCTCCTAACCTGTACCAATGGACTATAGAGGGTATGCATCGACGTCACTTTCCCGCCGAAAGCGCGCTCCCTCAGCTGGACTGAGTGGCAAAAGAACCTGCTGCGTGACTGGATTTAATAGGGGAAACTGAGAAAACACGAGTAAAACTAACGAATTACATTAAAGGTTGGGCTCGAAAGTGTTTCTTACAACTTGTCAAATAAACCTAATCCTTGGATATTGACATGCAGCCAGGAGTCGTGTTTCCTGACATTTATATGTGCCTGATTTGAACGCCGGGGAAATACATAAAGCAAATCTGCCTGTGAATATTTTATATAACTACAATATAGGTAGGTTTAAATCCGCGTAATCACTTATATCAGTGTTATATCGTCATATTGTCCAGCCCTAAAACATATATTTTGTCAGTTTTTATTTAAAAACACCCAATTATGAATGGAAATATGGAAAAGATGGAAAATATTTAATTGATGAGTTGTCAACATAATATATAACAATACAATACGGTATGATTTTACCTCAAAATCCAACAATTTGACACAAAATGATAACTGCAAATCCACGTTTCTCTGCCTGGAGTCCAGCTGTTTCTGTGAATTGCAGTGATCCATTTGCTTTTTTTCTGTTGCTTTCTGCAGTTTTTAAATAAACCTCAGGTTTTGTGTCAAAGCTATCTGTACATTCAGTCGCAAAGCTCTTTTCTGTTTTGGATGTGTTTTGTGTGTTTTTCGCAGCATTCACGCTGAAAACCAATGCTGCCGCTCAGTCTTTTGCCACTCAGTGGGCGTGACCGCAGTCGTAACGGTCGACGGTGACGTCACGTGCATACTCTATATGCACGAAGCGTTCTTTAGAACTTCCGCATTAATATAAGCCAGCTCGAAAACCTCCGGTGAGATGTCATTTGCTGGTGTGTTGAGCATCAGTAGTGTAATACTTATACTATAATCAGAATATAGTAGCTTAAATAGTCAGGCATATCATTTATTTAGTTATTCAAATAAGACCGCAGAAAAAATAAATAAATAAAGACGTACCTCAGTGTTCCTCCTCGGCTAAATTCAATTCGACCATCAATTTTCACACTTTTATGTGAAATAAAGCTTCAAAAATTTAATATTTATTGTCCACTTTTGTTAGATTAATTGAATAAAATGTGTGTTTTTACAAGTGTGCTGAGATCATTGATCTTGCGCTGAACTGACAGCTGCTGGGATTACAAAGGGAGAGCGCGGTGCTCGCTTGCTGTGTAATTAATTCACAATAAAAGTTATTGTTTTTCTTAAGATTTTGTGAGTACTTCATACTTCACATTGACAAAATGTATTTTTAAACCTAGTTATTTTATAATGTTTAATATTTAGTCAAAAACGAAGTGAAAAAGATTAGAGGAAATGGCTGATATATGCGCAAATAAATGCTACTTTGCCGCCACCTGCTGGTTAAAGTGGTAATTATTGTCTTTCCTACATTTTTAAACGTTCGGTTTTACAATGGGGACAATCTCAGAAGGATGAACAAATAATGTTTGTGGTCATCACTTTAAAAATGACATTTGAAGTGCTGGAAAAAAATGTGTGTGTGTGTCTAATTACAGACACGGCGTTTTTAAACGGTCCCAATTAGGGTTGCCACCCGTCCCGTGAAATACGGAATCGTCCCGTATTTACAGCCAAAATGACGCGTCCCGTATCAAATCAATACGGGACGCAATTTGTCCCGTATTTTACATAGGTCCACATTATGCAGCATCCCATGCAAATCACCCCACCCAGAGTCAGAGGAGGGCGGGACGCCGCCTCGCCGGTTCTCTCCTGAGGCCGATAGTGTAATGTTTTTTTTTATCACCTCAAGTTTTTGATTGATAACGTTAGATTTCATATGATGCCTATTAAGAAATAATGTTAATAATGTGCATTAATCATGTTATGGTATGATTTGTTTATTAAGGTTAATTTGTACAGTCAGACACATAAGCATTACTTTAATAAGAGAGATATATTTAATACATATTAAATCAAAATATAGTACCTATGTGAATAAAATAAACAACTATTTGTTATGCTTAACCAATTTAAATAATTGCATCATTCAATACTAAAGAATTAGCAATAGACAATATAAAAATAGAATAAATACATAAATATATTTACTTACCAATAATAAAAATCTTAAGTGTTTTACTTAAATAAGAAATGTTTGTAGATATTATATCATTTACAGTTATTTAGGTGTGGTTTCACTGTTTGGATGGTGTTACTGCAAACAATGACAAATATTTGAGCCAAAATCTTTGTTCACAACAAATGACAATTTACAATTTGTTTAATTTATAATTATGGATCTGTTAATTTAATAAGTTAATAAAATATGGTTCACATCTCACAAGTTCCTCCAAAAGCGTATTTTTTGTGGTCTCAGTCACACTTTGTTGGCCTATGTTTATTATTGTCATAGCTGTGTATTGAATATGACCACTTAAGTTGTGATAGTGAGAGACTGAGTGCATCTGTTCACACTGATTTCAATAGCAAATATCTTATTATAATGTCCAATGGTATCAATCTTAATATTTTTATGAAAACATGTTTTAAGTTATGATATACCACCACTGGCACGCCATCGGGACTGTGGTCATCGTGGCCCCGAGGGGTGTGGCCCCCGCTGCGGCAGGCGTCCCTTATTTTTCTGTATTGAAGGTGGCAACCCTAGTCCCAATAGCTTCGTCTTTATTGCAATCAATAAAACTGGTTTATTGGCAAATTAGGTAAATGTGATAACTGCATTAAAATATGAATACAACATTAAAAAGTCAACCATTGATGGTTTTGTATCGATGTACAGCGACAGAATGAACAGCTATCAGTTCACCGGAAATGCCCGAGCTGGCTTAACGACAACCAGGAAGTAACCGTGCATATATTCCATTCACTTTCATTGTAAGTGCCTCACATTGTAACCTTAATTTTTTGCTCTTTCTCTTTTTAAAAACATTATACTGTATATGCTGTTGACTGTGTTAAACTTGTATTGAACCCGGAATATTCCTTTTAACGGTCATATCACAATGCCAAAAATCTTATTGTTACAAAAATGTTGCCAGGTTTGACAAATCATTATTATTGTTATGTGGAAGTTAGAAAGAATGAACTTTTAGCAGATATATAGCAATGACTTATTTAGTACCACAATGATTTTTGTCCAATCAAATGTGCTCTATAATGAGAATGACCCTCCAAAACATACAAAAGACTAGCAAGTAGGAAATAATGTTTCGTGGTCATAACTAAAGCCTGCTAAACTTTCTATTCATGGTCTCCACTAAATTAATAAGTAGCACATTTCCGACATTGATGATAGGAACTGTTTTTTGCGCTGCAAATCAGCATATAAGAATGATTTCTGGAGGACCATGTGACACTGAAGACTGGAGTAATGATGCTGAAATTTAACATTGCCATCACAGGAACAAATTACATTTTAAAATATAAAATACAAAAGAGTTATTTAAAATTGTAATAATATTTCACAATATTACTGTTTTTACTGTATTTATGATAAAAAAAAATGCAGCCTTGGTGAGCATAAGAGACTTCTTTCATTAAAAAATCTTACTGATCTTTTGAATTATAGTGTATATGTAAATCTTAACTCTTGTGGATCTCTAGTTTACTACTATGTGCCACAAACAAATCTCCAAGATCTGATGCCACTAACCGGACAAACTTTGGCAAATCAAGTGACTAGTTCTTCCTCAAAAGCACTCAACTCTTCTCATCAACTTTTTTAACACAGCTTTGCTCCTGGAAAGTGTGTAAAGCAGTCAGTCAGATGAAAAAAATGGCTAAAGCAGTAGGAATTTAAGTGCAATCTGCATCAAATGGTCAGTGAAGGGACTATGTGCTGTTTGAGGCTGAGACTATAGTATTAACTAGTGGAAACATACGACAAACAGGGCAGGTGGAAAGAGGCAGAGCGTGACATGCACTGATTCATAATCCTCAGCCAAAATGATTACCGCAGTAGACCAGACTTGTGTACATTTCCTCCTCATTCCTATCTCTTGTGTAAAGGTTTTTATCTTGTGCAGATCTCTCTGGTTCAGTTAATGATCAGAGAGTTTACTGGGATTTACACTGCTGAGTTGCTGCTTCATCATGGACAGTTTCTCAGAAGACACGGTCTGTGTCGTGTTGCATCTCTTGAGGCCAAAGCAGGTGCAGAAGGGTGTCTCACACAAACACACACACACGGCCACAAGCTTGGCACGCAGGCAGGCATTCATTTTCTCTCGTTCATCAAGCACAAATCACAGCAAACAATGCCTAATCAATGAGCAGGCCTTATTGACAAACGTCTGCAAGAAGACATGAGTGAACAAAGAGCGCAAACAGGAGGAGAAAAGAGAGAAACAATCATTCACCATGAAACTCAGGCACAGCTGCGTTCTCCTCTGAGGACAAACACACACGTGTACTTTGCAAGGCCGTCGCTAATGGGGTGAGAGATGGGAATGATTCTAGGGGTCCACTGGGGACCCCACAAATTTTCCAGTAGGATTCAGTGTAGTAATTCAATGTATTTTTTTTACACCACAATGAAAAATATCTAATTCACATTCCATCTTCTATGAGATGCAAGTACTTTTAAAGGAATAGTGCACTAAAAATTTTACTTCTGCAATTATTTATTCACCCTCATAAAATTATTATATAATTTTTTTAAGAAATTAATACTTTTATTCTGCAAGGATCCATTAATAGGATCGAAAGTAACAGTAAAGACATTTGTAATGTTACAAAAGATTTCTGTTTCATGCTGTTCTTTTTAACTTTTTATTCATCACAGAATCCTGAAAAGAAATGTTTCTTAAGCAGCAATTCAGCATATTAGAATGATTTCTGAAGGATCATGTGTGACACAGAAGACTGCAATGATGCTAAAAATTCAGCTTTGCATCATAGGAATAAACTACATTTTAAAATATAAATAGCTATTTTAAATTGTAACATTTCACAATATTACTGATTTTACTGAATTATTGATCAAATAAATGTAGCCTTGAAGAACATAAAATACTTTTTTTTTTTTTTTTCTTACCGACCCCAAACTTTTAAATGGTACTTTACATACATAATTCCCAGAATTCCAAGCTACACAATTGTACCCACACAGAAATATACAGATAATAAACTAGGGGAACATAAACAAATAAAATAGAGAGTTGTGTTACATATAAAAAATAAATAAAACATTTTTAGCAAGAAAAAAAGGTTGGATAGAACTTCAACATCACTGGATCATGAAAAGTGGGTACTACATACAAGAGTTTATCAGTTTAGAGAACTACTCCACTCCTTAAAGGGGTGATGAACTGAGAAATTATATTTTCTTTGAGCTTTTGACATATAAGAGGGCATCATACTATAAGAATATCCTGTAAGTTTCAGAACTGAAAACTTCCTTGTTAGTCCAATAAAAGCTTTTATTGACACCAGACCCAGCAAATGACAGGTTTTTCAAAGTGGGGATCTATGACGTCAAAGGGCAGCAAGCACCGCCTCCACAGAAGAAGATCAACGCCTACTTCATCACTGCCTGTTTAGCCCCGCCCACCGATTCACGCATGACATGCAATAGAATAGGTAGCCTAAGTAACATAGGCCTACGTGGTCCTAAACCGGATCGAGCTACCAAGCAATAAATATGCCGTTGAGGATTACAAAATATTGTGCAGTGCCTGGATTCCACAGTAATGCAACATGTAAGTAACTGTGTTAATTCTAATGCCTGATCTGATATTAATGATTCATGTACAGTCAGATGTTCTTTGTGTGTGTGTCAGTAAATCAAACCCGTGACTAAACGTCAACTTGCGTTGTTTCTCTTACTAGGATGAAAAGAATCTGTTATTTAACGGTGATTCAATTATATAAAGAAAGCGATCAAAGAAAGCTCCCTTTGCAATCGTTGGAGCAGTGCGCGCTGAAGCTGTCAATCAAACAGCGCGAGTTTATCATGACTGACACGCGCAAAACTCCCGTTTTATTCAACGAATCTCTTAATTATATCGCGTTTGCACTGTTAGTGAAGATGAAAGCATTTGTTAGTATAGAAATTGAGTTGCAATGACGAGATCACTGCTTTCATGCGCTCAACATGTCTGTGATCGGCTACAATGTTCATCACTGCAACCTTTTATGCTGCGATCTAAATATAATGCCATAGATCTAAATGTAATGCAACACTTTTCACGATCAGGTAACCTTGAGAGCTGTAATAGTAAAAACGCGCTTAAAGAGAGAGTAATACTTCAATTCTATTTCAAATGGAAAGACGTTAGCCAATCACAGCAGTGGGTGTTTACACTGAAGTCTCACAGCAGACACGCCCCTTAAAACAGAGTGTTCAAACCAGAGGGCTAAAATCAGGGTAGGAAAAATGTCTTTAAATTTATAAATTATGACAATTTTGGATGTAAAAAGCATACTAACATTATAAGTGCACCCCAGGAAACATTATAAAACAATAAAACAACGCAGTTCATGACCCCTTTAAACACTTCTGGCATCTGAAATTTAAGCGGCCTTGGTGACATCTGTCAAAAGCAAACAAGCTGTGGCAGATAATACACTTTGAAGAAAGATTGAAACTATGTTTTTGCAATAAATATTACTTTTGAATCAAGCACAATAAGATCAACAATGTGTGAGAAAGGGTCAATAGGGTCAAAATAGGGTCAGTTTTAATTGGAAACTGCACCATGACTGAACAACACGCTCTGAAACACGCACGCTGAACGCTGTCCTTTTCTATCAGGACTTGGCAGAACCTGACCGTCACATTGGTGCCTTGATACCAAGAACCACAATGAATACATATCTCCTATATCTTGACAAAAATAGACATAAGCTGATTTAATTTTTCAGTTTTTGGTCCTGAGGATATATGAGTCACAACATGGAGAGCATCTAATCGTACTTTTGTGACAGCACTGTGTGTGTGTACTCAAAAGCTGAGTGAGGGTGACGTGGTCTGTCCTGTATCGAAAGCCATAAGGGTCAGAATTCGTTTGTATTGTATCGCCGTTTTAAGCTTTGAAACGGCATTCTCTAAACACCGTACGACGCTAAAATAACAGCATCAGGTTAAGTTAGCGTCACGTGTCGGCTGGCGTTAAGTTAACAAGCCAGGAAACATGCAAATAAATTTGCTTATCTACATAGAACTTACCCCAGTGCGGTTGAGGAATCTACGGCAAGTCGCAGAAATATTTGTCCACATAAAGAGCCATATTTAGAGTCATAATTGACCCTTCGCCAGGAGTTTGATTGACAGGCAATCTAACCAATCATAACGCCGAATCCGCCATTTTGTCTGACAAAGCAGTCAGGGGAGTTAGCAGATTAAAGTAGGTGGACTTGAACTTGAAAAATGGTGTGTACTGACATTCCTTCTGATGTTCATTTATGTTTATTTGATGCTATATGAACTAGTAGGAAGAGATGATTGGTTCATGAGCCGCTTGAACTGAGGTGCTACAGCGATCTGTCACGACACATTAAAGAGCCACAAAATGGTATTTATTGTTTAAATTTCTTTAAAAATGACAAAATTTGAAATTTGAGACTTCGTTTCATATCAAAAGTAACCTGCTCTGTCTTGTCTGTCGATGCGTTGTCAGTGTCCTCTTTGCTCCGCAATGTATTTTTCACTGCTTGAGAACATGATGTGTGGCAACAGATCGGCATGGCTTGTCGGACGTAGCAACAGTAACTAAAGGGGGCGGGTCTTTGCGAACGGTCAATTATAGCTTTTTCTTCCTTGCCACTGCATCACTCATCTTATTTTGGTCTTAGACTTATACTGATGCCTATCAGCTACAAATATGTAGGCCTATAAAGTATTTAGACAAAAGAAAAACACATTTAAATATTCTTTTTTATATGATCTATAAAATGGTAGTTTAATGTAAAACTGTAAAACAAAGTTCCTCCTTCGAATCATTGGTGATTTTGGCAAAATGCCAACTGAATGATCTGACTTGCCGTAGATTGCTCAACCACATTAGGGGAAGTGCTATGCAGATGAGCAAATTAATTTGTATATTTCCTGGCATCTGCATTTGCCTTCACTGCTCATGGAACACTTCGTCACCTTGGAATTATAAGGTTCTATCTGACATTTTTGTCAAAATTGAATTATTCACATATTCTTATTCTCTGACAAATAATTTACATTATGTGTTTGTTTGTTTTTTAAGTTAGAAACAAAAAGAGTCTATCCATAAAGGAGTATGGAATGCAACAACTTTGAAGCTCAATATCTCACAACTGCTGAGAATGCAGATAAAACTTAATAATTCCAAGGTGGCGACTTGCTGAGCTCTAATCAGATGTGTATTCATCAGTGTATCAGAGAGAAATGAGAGTCAGACTGAGTCAGAGATGAGTAAGGAAATACATACACTACTGAAGTGGAGGGGTCACTCATAAAAAAAAAAAAATTGTATGGATGGATACAGAATGCTTCGGTGTACCATTACTTTATATAAAGCATTACAGGCAAATCCCATAACCCAACAGAAATGGTTATTTCTGTCCTTGTCATATTAAAATCTCTGACTTTTGATTTAGTCTGACTTAGACTATCAATAAAAGTGATATGTTTTCATGAGATTCGCCTATATAATAGCCTCAACAGAAACAAAAAACATGCATTTCAGTGTTCTCACACCACTATAGCCTCTAATCAACACATGCACGCCCCACTTCTGCTGCGTAGTGATGCTTAAGCATTAATAATGCAGAACTGTTTGGAAGAGTTGCTGTTTATTTTGCACAGAGAACGAGAAGCAACAAAAAGAAATGAGTGAGCTGTACAGAGAAGTTTAGGTAAAGAATCATTGATCGAGGTGAGAAACATGTGAGCTGAAGGCAAGAACCGTCTGAGGAAGAAGAACTGACAGACAACAGCAAGAACAAACAGATTATAGATGAATGATGCTGCTCTGAAAGGCTGAGGGACACACAGACAGGAAAGAGAAAAGGAGAAGCTGTGGGCCGACAACTCTTTCTTCCTGCAAGCAGGCAACATGCTCGATTCCAAAAAGTTATGCCTCCGTCAGGCAAAGCAAGCAGCTCATGTGAAGCGGTCCCTGTACATATGTCAGTCCTGTGGGTCGTCATTACCTCATCATGATCTCAGCATAGCCTCCATTGGCCGTGTGCAGGCCGTCAGGTGCTTGGAGCTACTAAAAGCATGTGAACACTTCATAAACACGCCAGGGGGTCAAGGTTTGGCTGAGTAGCTTTGGCAGTTAGTACCTGCTGTTAGAGACCGCAACTACATCATTATGTGAGCCAAAATGAAAAAAATTCAAAAATTGCTGTGCATTCTGACTAAATAACATAAAAGCAACAAATAAATTGCAAAAGAATTAAGGAATTATTTTTCACAAAACTAGAATGAAACTAGCATGAAAACCAAGCAAAGAAGGCAGCAACAGGTTACATACAGTACATCTGCCATTTCTTACACCAGCTGAGCAATTGGCTTGGAGATGAACGGCAATGCTAACAGATAGCTTTCTTCAGGTATATCAACAAGATCTACAAGGAGAGTAATGTTGGTTAAATGTGCCTCATGATGTCAGAACTGGTTATAAGCAGCTAGGATGGATACTGTGGCAAACATGGTGGGGAATGTATGTTATGCTAATGCAGCCGTAAGGTCAAGTTAATCAAGTCGAGTAAAAATTACATGAAAATAGATCAGACAAAACAGATCAGACAGACGAATGCACCTCTGCTACTTAGTTTACTGAAAATGTTAATCTAATCACTCAGGATTTTATCTGGAGTCCCCATGAAGACTCTTACCTTCTGACAACCTAAACATTTAATCTCATAATACATTTTTTCTATTAATGTATTTAATCTGCCCTGGCAATGTAAAAACAGCCATTTCAGAAATATGTGCATAACATACTTTAAAATACAATTAAGATACACTGCCGTTCATAAGTTTAGGATCTGTAAGATATTTGAATGTTTTTAAAATAAGTCTCTTATTCTCACCAATGCATTTATTTGATCAGAAATGCAGTAAAAACAATAATATTGTGAAATATTATTACAATTTAAAACAACTGTTTTGTATTTTAATATATTTTAAAATGTAATTTATTCCTGCGATGGCAAAGCTGAATTTTCAGCATCATTACTCCAGTCTTCAGTGTCACATGATCCTTCAGAAATCATTCTAATATGCTATTTTGCTGCTCAAGACACATTTCTTATCATTATCAATGTTGAAAACAGTTGCTTAATATTTTGGGTGAAACTATGATACATGTTTTTCAGTTAAGACAATTCTCAAGATAAATACTAAGAAGTTTGTAAGAATGTTACTAAGTGCAATTCTTGAAAAATTCTTAAGAAATTCTCAAATATTTTCTTAAGAATATCTCCATTTTTTTCTTAAGAAGAAAATAAAAGGCTTTGGTGTTATTTTATTGAAAGGCGGATATTACTGAAGACTCACCAAATGAAAAACACAAAGCCCGTCTTTTTGCACTACCTGCAGATTACCGTACATCAAATTAACCGTGCAGACTATTTTTAAACGACTGGCTTGACAGGAGTTAATCACTCAACGTTGTGTTTTTAATGCACCGTGTCAAGTTAAAATAGTTATTTTAAAAGAGCCTAAATGTGAGCACATCATGTATACACGCAAATGATCGATCGGTGACCACATTTATGGTACTAGTAGTAATATGTATTATATTTAGCTAGCTAGTGTTATGTTGTAATTCTTAATATTTAAAACAACACAATCAATTCATTAAACATCTTACATTTGGGTATTTAATACAGGTTGGAGGTTATCCTAACTTTATGAAGTTAATGATTTTTAAGAACATTCTTTTCAGGAATATGAATATTTCTTCAATTTTATCTTAAGAACAATCTTAAGAAAAAAATGATAAGAAGATTCTTAAAAAGGTTTTTGGGAATACAAAATATTCTCATCTTTTTTCTTAAGTTAGAAAATAAGAAGAAATTGTCAGTTAAGAAGAATTTTATTCTTAAGAATGTTTCATGAATCCGGCTTCAAGAGATAATGGATGACAGACTGAATAGAAAGGCAAAGACAGACTCCAGTTTCTCTTTCTGGAGTTTTCTGATAAACGGGGATTACAGGACAGACAGCAGCCACATCCATCTCAAACCTGTTTTCCTGTCCACACACCAACTACAGGGTAAAGCTATGAGGTGGAGATCCATTCCTGCTCTATACTAGATTCTCTGAACCAAACGGCCATTTAACATATCTAATTAACTTTGACAGACGTAATATATAGACATGATGCCCATGGCCAGGTGAATGTTAATACACCAGTCTTACATACAACACTCTCCGTCTATACTCCTGTCTCTTTTCATGACCTTTTCACCAAATCACTTCCCGAACAAATACCTGCCAGTTTCTCACTGCCTGAAACTACCTTTTCCCCAACCACAAAAAAAAGACTTTCACACCTCAAACACATGTACGAGATGAATGAGAGGAGTTGTGTTGTATTATTGAACATAAGAGCTGGTGTGGAAGAGAGGCCTTGGTTACTAACAACTAACAGAATTCAGTATTTATATTGAATTATGCTGTACTAGAAAGAAAGAAAGAAAGAAAGAAAGAAAGAGAAAGAAAGAAAGAAAGAAAGAAAGAAAGAAAGAAAGAAAGAAAGAAAGAAAGAAAGAAAGAAAGAAAGAAAGAAAGAAAGAAAGAAAGAAAGGAGAAAAACATGAAAGTTTCACAATTATTTTTATGCAAACATTTTCATGATTGACCACTATTGACACTTTCAAATACTCGAATATTAGTGCTGATCCCTAAGTTAATAAATAAAATTAATAAAAAATTTAAATCTTAAAAGGTCTTAATAATATGGTTTTGTTTACTAAAAAATACTTAATTCTAAAATAAAATTATTTGAAATAACACAACATAAATAAAATAAATACAACTATGAAAAAAATATATATATATGCAAACAGCTGCGAAAATATGCAAACAATTACCTGATTGTAATTGGACTAATAGCACAGTAAGAATAAAAAAGTCAAAAGTTTTTACTTCTTGATAAATATAAGCATCATGGCAGTGGCACAACGTTTCATGCGCTCGTCATCTCCTGATTAGGACCCAAAATAGATAAATATTAAGTCTGCTTTTTAAAACAAAGAAAATGGAGGATGGTTAATAAGTATGCAACAACAGCAGGAAACTATGTAATGTGCACATGTCAAAAGATTAAATCCGATTTTAAGCTTGTGACATATAAACACGCACGTCAACCTGATTACTTTATTTAGCATTCATGTAAACACTATGTTCAGATGCATGAAATGAAATCATGAAATCATTCTGATTGAAACAAAAGGTGTCCATGTAACTGTAACTTTTAGCCTGACACTGGTATATTATGCAAACTTAAAGCACTAATATGAATATTTAAGGTACTCATTTGCACCCTTTAGGAGAGATAAGGCACAAAGTTGTCCCTTTGAGGTACTGCCCCTGTCAAAAGCTGTTACACCCCTAAAGTTACAATTTTTGCAATTTTTTCTCATAGTGCAGAATGATATGAAATGCCCTTAGTCTTTTTGGATAGTCTTTGATGGTATTTTTCCCCCCTGCCCAGATTCTCATGCATTAGTCAACGCGCGCCAACTGTTCACTCGCACAAACTCTTTGTCATGTCCGCCTGTGGACACGCACACATCACCTTCTGTCCATTCACACTGCACACATTAACCCACACTTATGTGTGTCTAAGTCGCCATTCTCTGCTGACCTATATCCAGATATAAAGCAGATAAAAATACGCTCGGAGTTGCTTTCAGTGTCATAAAATTCGACTTCAGGGCGGATCTCCATCGATCCCCTTTCCCTGACACATACATGCCATCGGCTGCTAGAGCTAAAATAAAACTGTAGTTGCCAAAGGGTAAACATACTAACCCACAGGTTAATAGAATTTTAGCAGAGTGACAAACACACACACACATCAAAACCTATTCAGTGAATAAGCAAAACCAGAGATGGTGACAGAGGCAGAGAACTGTAGAGAAACACAGTACAGATGGAAAGAGGAAGATGAAAAGAGTGACAAAGCAGAGAAAAGGGAGACGGTGCATGACAGGCCATGGGAAAAAAAACAGAGCGAGAGAGATAGTCTGATGAGATAGTAATGAAATCATTAAACCGTGTGAGAAACAGACTAGATTCAATGAGAAGAATAACTATAAGGAGGGACATAAGCACATTTTTATGCAGGATAGAGAGAGATACAAGATAAAGGGTGATTCTTCTGAGAGTTGTAAAGAAGAAACTTTCAACAGAGTGTTCAGGTCATATTACATCTCAGAAATCTTTTTCCTTTTTTTTCAGACCACCAAAGTCAACATGAAATGTTGTTCACAATCATAATCTGTTGTGTCAGGTCAAGTCACCTTTATTTATATAGCTCTTTTTACAATGCAGATTGTGTCAAAGCAGCTTTACAGTGATAGCAGCAACATAGTTTGGCTGTCATTGTCCAGCTTAAGTAAGTTCAGTATTGAGTCATTCAGTTGTAAAATCATTAGATATTAATTTAGTTAATTTATCTATACAGCAGCTCTGGAGAAAACAGTGATGTCATCGTCCAGTTCAGTTCAGTTTGCATACAATGGTGTCAATGCAGGCAGATCAAAGACATTGTTGAATATCAAATTCTCCAACTAAGCAAGCCAGAGGCCACAGCAGCAAGAAACCCAAACTCCATCAGGTGACAAAAATGGAGAAAAAAAAACCTTGGGAGAAACCAGGCTCAGTCAGTGGGCCAGATTCAGGCAGTGTGTTATGGGTCAAAAGTCAGATTTGGATCAGAATATTTAATCCAAAATCGTTTCCAAGTCAAACAGAATTCAGAATGGGGAATAAAGGTGGGGCAGGACTTTCTTTTCGGCTGAAAACGTAAATTGTTAAAGAAAGGATTTTTTTAATAATGTGCACAGATTATTTGTGAGCCATAAGACACGAAACATCATTTTAGAAATTACAGTGTCATTATTCAAGCTTTTTTCAGTATTTTTTGCTGATAATTAAAAAAAAAAGTTGTATTACTGTACATTTTTATGGTAATAGAGTAGAAAATGACACTTTTATATTATTTTAATGTAATGAGAATCGAATCATCATAGCCTTATAGAGGGTATTCACTGACGTCCCTTTCCCGCCGGAACATGCTTCCTCAGCTGGACTGAGTGGTAAAAGAACCTGCTGCATGACTGGATTTAATAGGGAAAGAAAAGAAACCTAATCCATGGATACTGACATGCAGCCAGGAATCGTGTTTCCTGACATTTGTATGTGCCTGATTTCGATGCCGGGGAAATACATAAAGCAAATCTATAGGTATGTCTAAATATGGGTGAACACTTATTTTAATGTTAAAATATACCTCAGATTTTGTGTCAAAGTTGTTTGTAGAGTCAATCGCAAAGCTCTTTCCCGTTTTGGATGTGTTTTGTGTGTTTTTTGCGGCATTCACCCTGAAAACCAATACAGCCACTCAGTCTTTTTGCCACTCAGTGGGCATAACCGCAGTCATAACGGCTGCCAGTGACGTCACATGCATACCCTCTATTGAGAATAACAGGAATTACAAAAAAAAAAAAAAAAAGTTAAATGTACAGACATTATTTAGGAAGAGAGAAAAAAGTGCTTAATTATGTAATAATTAAGGACATACAGCGTAAGCTTTTTGAAGAATACGAAAGTGCGGTTTTGGCGGAACCACTTGGAAGGCGATCATTTGTTTATATAAAGCATATACATTTAAAAAAAAATTCGAAAATGACAGATCGTTTCGCTAGATAAGACCCTTATTCCTCGTCTGGTATTGTTTAAAGCTGCACTGAAACTGTAATTTTGACCTTCAACAGTGGAGGCCATTGAAGTCCACTATAAGGAGAATAATCCTGGAATGTTTTCATCAAAAACCTTAATTTCTTTTCGACTGAAGAAAGAAGGACATGGACAACTTGGATGACATGGGGGTGAGAAAATTATCAGGAAATTTTTATTTTAAAGTGAACTAATCCTTTAATGTCACAATGAACAAATGTCACAAATTATCTTAATAATAATAAATATTATTTTAAAGTCAAATAAAATAAAATAAAAAACAAAAAGAAGAGACCAAGATGACCTAGACATTTTTTGTGAGATTAATCCAGTATATGTAAAACATCTTAACATGGATTAAAGTCACGATCAGAGAGAGTTAACAGCCCCCATAGCAGAGAGATAAAGTGGGAAGAGGAGTGAGAGTAAAGTCTCTCTCACTCTGGGGCTTTGCCGCCCTTAATTAACTGAGCTGGCATTCTCTCTCGCACCGTACAGGCAGTTCTTACTCCGCTCCCAGCTAGGAGGCCTTCACAACAAAATTAAACTTGCCGCACTTGCATGACTAAAAGTAATAAAGACTAAAAAGGTCAGTCAACATTGTCTTACAGTGATTGGGGTAGAAATGTGTGGCATGACATTAATTTTAAAAGTCAGGTAAGACGGTGTGTGCGTGATGAGATAAGAAGATAAGACAGTGTGTGAGAAAAATACATCATCAGGTTTCATCCAGCCACAGACTTTTAGAGGACTTAAAGGGTTAGTTCACCCAAAAATGAAAATTCTGTCATTAATTACTCACTACACGCTCTGAACCACTGATTCGAAAGGTTCGAAGATTCCTTAAGCTTCGAAGCTTCATGAAGCAGTGTTTTGAAATCGCCCATCACTAGATATTGTTGAATAAAGTCGTTATTTGTTTTTTTTTGGCGCACAAAAAGTGTTCTCATTGCTTCATAACATTAAGGTTGAACCACTGTAGTCACATTAACTGTTTTAAATATGTCTTTAGTAGGTTTCTGGGCATTGAAAGTGTTAATTGTCTTGCCGTCAATAGAGGTCACACTGAGCCATCGGATTTTATCAAAAATATCTTAATTTGTGTTCTGAAGATGAATGAAGCTCTTACAGATGTGAAACGACATGAGGGTGAGTAATTAATGACAGAATTTTCATTTTTGGGTGAACTAACCCTTTAATGAATATTCTGAGATTAATATAATAAATTCAACTCTTCTCAAAGTTTACTAAATAAAAAATTATTCTCACTTCTCGTAGTAGAGTAGCAGAGAGCAATCTATGCAAGCAAAGGCAAATATCACAAGTATGCAACTAAAACACTGCTGCTTTTACGCAAAGCTAGTGTAATACAATGCAGATAACTGAATTAACTAAAACGCAATGTCTCCGTCCATTTTTAGTGTAGTAAAGACATGATGCCACAAATATGATTAAGATATAGTGAATCCTTACTGTTCACCAGCTGTGTAATTCACATAACCAGCTTTTAATTCCTTAAAAAACAACAAATAACAAACCAAATAACCTGTTTTTTTGCATGGCATAATGTTCTGTCTAGAGGATCTAAATGTTTCCTCGATATGACAAACCAAGACAAGTGTTTCTCTCTCACCACACATTTAATTGAGCTCTTTAAGTCCTTTCACAAAATGACAGTAAGTGCAGTAAATGTGGAGGGTACACCAATATAAAAAGATTAATTATGCAAAGAAGAAATCATTTTTGGCAAGCACCGAGGTAAATGAGTGTCATCCCAGAGAGAAA
Organism: Anabarilius grahami; assembly: GCA_003731715.1. Taxonomy (NCBI): domain Eukaryota; kingdom Metazoa; phylum Chordata; class Actinopteri; order Cypriniformes; family Xenocyprididae; genus Anabarilius; species Anabarilius grahami. The sequence continues at coordinate 2,248,513 of RJVU01057857.1, read as the reverse complement.
TTACTTCAAATGCAACCTTGCAGCAAAATAAATGGAGAAAATTCATGAACCACGATAGTCTACAATTACAACAGTCATGTGAAGTAATAATCACTATGATGAATCTTTTTAAAGGTTTCTACATTCTTGTTATAATCATGAAGTATTTATCCTACTCGATAATGATCTAATTAGACAGTGTCGTTGAGTTTGTGTTCATAGCTTGATATCGCTCTGCAAATCTGCCATTCCTGGTGGCGATGACCTACTACTAGTTTAGTCTGTCATCTTTAAAATTACAACAGGCATAGCACATCTTATCAGGCAGTGTTGGGACGCAATAAATGTGCTGAAAACATGGGTAGCACAATTTTGTCATGCAGGAAATACCCGTCAGAATGCCTGAGGCGAGACCACCAATTCTAACCTTAACCTTAAAAGTTGCATTTTCTCAGTAAAGTCCTTACCGTAAACTCCTTGCGTTTGCACGTACCGGTGGAGTACTGAAAATAATAAAATCCAGAAAAGCTCCATCTTCAGGTGCGATCCCTCATTACCTGCGGGGAAAACCACAAAAGTTCACAATCACTGCACAGGACACCACAGCACGAGCTCAGCATTAAAATGAGTGCTCCTGCAGCCAGAATCATGCCATCATCATCATCATCATCATCAGAGATTAAAGTAGCCTAACAAAACATTATTCACCAGTTGAAATATTTTTATCCCTGCATTGTTCCAGTGCATGCATGCATGGGGGTTAAGAAGAGACAATTCATTTGCCAAACCTTGGATTATCTGCAGATTACAGAATCTGTGCTATTGTTTGATGGGATTGAATGCAGCAATCATGGGTTATTTTTGAAATTGGTGGGCGGTTAAGGACAATCAAATACATGACTTATTAAACCTGGACGGAATTTCACATTGGTCAGAACAAGAAAGACGTGCACAAGCATCCAAATGCATGTATTTACACTGAACATTCTGCTGGAAAGCCAGGCTTTGTTTTGGCACATGGTAGCTGGTTCTTCAGCCATCTTGTACCAGCAGTAAACCAGCTACCAGCAGGTCATAGCAGATTTTTTGGAACATGGTAGCTGGTCAGTCAGCTATTGACCAGCATGCAACAGCTAATGGCTATTTTAAAAAGGATTTTACAACAGAGGGCTTGGAATTGTTGTTAGAAGTAAAATTCTCGACTGGTTTTGACTATATTTGTTTCATTTGATCATCGAATAATGCATTTAATTACTAATAACATAGCAACAGTAGGCTACTCAGCACGTTCCTAATAGAGTCACCAACAGAACACTGACCAAAGTAAATACTTCATTATTAAGCACCTTTTTATAATCGTACATAACATTTAATTTAACAAAATTACTGAATCTCAACTAAAATTCTTCCAAGACATCCTTTAAAAATGTCATCAAATACACTATAGTACTACACTGGTAAAAAGGTTTTAATTTATTAACACTCAAAAGCTATTCTTTGAATTAATGTAATTAAATCATGGAAAGGATTTCCGCGTGATTAAATGGCTTTCTTTCAGCATTAAGCACTTTTGTTAGGCTAACTTAAATTGCATAGATTGGATCAACTTAAGTAAATGAGTTGGTCCAAAACATTGCAAAATTAGTTGGGCTGACACCATTAAATTAAGCTGTGCCCAACCATAGTAAATAAGTTGAATCAACCCTAATAAATTAAGTTGACCCAACGTAAGTACATTAAATTGGAATAACAGAATTGCCTAATGCTGAAATAAAGCAACTTAATCATGTGGAAATCCTTTCCATGATTTTTTTATGTTCGTTCAAAGAGTTATTTTTTTGAGTGTAAAATATTAGCAAGTACGCTACAACTTAAGTACGCATAAACGACTATCATCTGTAGTAAAACATCTTAAAGATATTTTAAACAAATCACAAATGTGATATATTTGCCACGTGTACCTCTAAAAAGGTGATTTCAGTAGGGCTACTACTGATTTGTCCATCTACAGCCCAATACTTAGGCTATCCTAAAGTCCTCGAGCAGCGTACTGTTGCTATAGTAACCCCCTCAGGCAAACGCGACGGTGCTACTAACTTGTGAGTCTTACTTTTGTGGTTATTAAAATGCTTTTAAAATAATGTTCTTCTGTGCTTTTAAGACCTCCAACCATTTTTCTTACTTTTTTGAGGGGTTCAATTCTTAATTGAGGGTAGGTCATCCCCTATTTGTCGCATCTTTTCCGGTACGATTAAAACTGAGGTAAGTGTACTTGAAATCGCTTTGGAATAAAGCAGCTCAATGACAGATTAATACAATTATTAAAGTTACAGCACAAGACTATAGCGCAAGACAACTGTGAGATTCATGGCAGAATTTCTCCACAGTCTGAAGTTTAAATTCATGAACACTCGGTCACAGCTCATTTGAAGAACAGGTTTCGTTACATTTATCAGCGTGCAGGGTTAAAATCACACACACATTAGTAAGAAAAGTTCTCTCGTGTCTGCTTCTAGAAGTACGCGCTATAAAAAGTGAGAATGTGCAGACGTTCATTGGTGTAACTTACGTAGTCAGGTTATTTGAATTTGAATAAACCATGTTAATTTAGATGTCACCACATAAAGCACGTTTTAGAATACCCCACAAAACATTTCTACAGTCTGTAGCCTATTGGGTGTGGACATTGAGCGTTCACGAGCACTCACATTTAGACTGTTTCAAGCACTCAAACCTCTTTTAAGAATAAGATGTGCAGATATAAAATACCGCTTACCTTTCTCTGTGCGGGTTCAGCCTTAAGATCACTGCCTTCCGAAATAATTCCCTTAGAAAATAACGACTTTCAGCAGAGGACTGGAGTTCCAGGTGTTTAGTTTGTTGCGTGTTCAGCAGGAGCGCAACGATGTCTCTCCGTCCAGAAAATAAAGACAAAATTCCAACACATTCTTCCATGCAACTTAAACTAATATGAAACTCTTCAAGCCATAGGACGCATCCACACAGCCAAGGGCGTCTTCAGGGAAAGCAGCAGTCCGATGCGATGCGATCTCTCAGAGTGACTGACTGAAACTCTTGTCCTGTGGTGTTCTCCTATCAGATGTGTGCTCATCGATGGCTCTCTCAAGAGTGAGGCGGATGGAGAGGTTGCGCGTCAGTGTGGAGATGCGCGCACAGATCTCTCTGGGTGATGCGCGTCTGATATCTGAACAGGCTTCTGGAGAGTCTCTGCGTAAAGCTTGTCCAGCTTTGGTCTCGGTAATGAGTGGGTTTATCAGAAGGGACCGGGATCTAAACAGTATAAACTCTCGGCTTTTTCCAATAGTATTTTAGTGGAATCTCCAGCCAATTAAAGCTGCGCAGCTGCAAACGGAGGACTCGCCCCGGATCCCGGAGGACCAATTAAATAAGAAAGAGAGAGAAAAAAAAATCACAATGCCTCTGCCACCCTTCCTCTTTATTCCCCTCTCTCCTCCTCTCGCTTTCTACTCCATCTCCCCTTCCATCAGTTTCTCAGTGTCTGTCGTCACTGATGGTGCGGACACTTTGAACTGAAGCGCGCTGCTGCCGGTGACCGATAGGTGGCGTGTTTGAGCTAATTATAATTCCAGAGAGCGCTCGCCATCACCCTTGCCCTTATTCATGATGAAAAACAAATTGTGCGTTAGGTCACGAATCGAAAATCTAAGTAATACAAAAATATATTATTTCAAGACATCGTATATGTGGTCAGTGTTGTATTTAGGTTTTGTTTAGGGGTTATTCTCACTGAAACATGTCTAGGTCACATTTCACCCCAGAATCAAATGAAAAAATATAAAATAAAATATTTATAAATATATTTTGCACAAAAATTGACCTTCAAAACATTCTAATTGGTGAACCATTTCATGGCATTTTTCTCCAAATTCATATTTTTGAACTCCTATTATTTTTATTTAAATCATCATAAATTAAAGACAACAACATGGCCATAATTTATAAATACTTTACAATTACATCCATCCATTCGTTCATTCATTTATTTATTTATTTGCATTAAAGTAATGAGAATTTCAGGGTCAAACATGCGTAATTGTCATAAAAATATAGTGTCACAGAGTGTAAAAAAATTGTTTTGGTCCTATAGATAAGCTTCTTAAAGTAAAATATAATTTCCTATATCTTACTTTTGATTTTTTGGTGTGAAATATGACCTGATGCCTGTTGCATAAACCGCTAAGACTATTTATATTCTTACAAGTTAGCCATCCAATTTTTTTTCAAGACTGTTCATAAATGTTTTAAGTTGTTACATAAAAACATAGATTGGTCTAATTTGATACTGAAAAGTAAGACTGATTACCCCAAATTAACTACTAGTTGGTCAGATTAGTTCTTAAGATACAGTTCCATAAACATAATGGCTATGTTTATGGAACTGGCCCCTGGTTCTTATGAGGATTCAGAAGATTCACCCTTGGACACGTATGAAGTCTGATGCCATAATTTGAAGTCTTAATGCAATAATTTGTTGCTGTATTACAAAAAGTTTAAAGATATTACATGCAAATTTTTAGTATGAATCAGTGGAGCCCGGATATTTTAAAGCAACAGAATTTTAGAGTAAAAAGAGTGCCAATATTTCTAACTCACATTTCTGATCTCATGTAATATCAAATATAACTGTGAGGAAATAAACATATAATTAGAATGGAGAATGTGTACACCACCTCCAGTATCGCAGCATGAACATTATCATCAAACACGGCAACCTTGGAATAAATTGCACCACTGACTGAGCGCTGTAAAACACGTTTTGACAGGTAACCTAAAAATGCTTCAGGTAACATCTAAATTAACATTTACTCCAGTCAAAATATATTACTTAATAATAATGAAACAACCTGATTACATAAAATAACAGCAAATAAAGTGATTATAGATAGAAAAAAGCACTTAAAGGTGCCTGTAACAAGTTTTTTGGAATACCACGCATAGAAATGTCCTAACTGCTTGCCAGATATTACTGAAATAAGTGTTCTGAGAAATCAAAACCATCTTTGTGACAGAAGAAAAAATGTGCTCAAAAAAGAGTGACAGTAATAGTACTTTTTTATCCCATCAGAAACAATCTGCCTGTCACTCGTTTTGCATGTTAGTTTCCTGAGCTGTCTTTGGAGGGCAGGGCAGAGCTCATCACTTAGGAAAAAATTGGGAAAATACTGAATTTTCAATTTTTACAGTAAAGGATGCATCCAGAACCATAGAATTAATGAGATTCTCAAATCCACAGGGAAGATCTCCTGCCTGAGACAGAGAAAAATTAAACATCAGTTTGATGCCCAGACAAGAGGCAGAAAATATGCTGATTCCTCGATGTACTGTAGAAGAAAACGGCAGCCTGTCTAAATCCTCCTCCTTTTCTTCGTCTCTGTCTTGCTTCCCGTTTTTGGGAGACAGCCAGGAGCCTTGGCAGGGATTGTGAAGAGAACATCATAGTTTAGTTCATCACAGTAAATGTGTGTGAGAGGCTGGCAGAGTCGGACTGGTGGCTGACATGCCCGCTGCGCACCCCAGGTGTGTCCTCTCCTGCCCAGGGCTAGTGCATGGCACATGAAAGCAGGATGAGGGCTCTCTGGACCCAAGTGGAAGACAGAGAAATACTCTGGCCAAATGAATGTGTGAGCCAGGGGAATGCTGTCAGCAAGCATGTGTCAAAGTGTGGGAGTATGTCAGCTTTCCCAGATTCCTCATGTGGTTGCCACAAAGGAGTACACTTCTCTTACTTCAAATTGAAAATATCCTAAACGAGACATTAGTTAACGGGATGCTCTCCTTTAGCTTTGCTGCACCACAAATCCCTCAGCATATTCATATTTACATATTTAACATTTAAAGGCAAAAATCCACAAACACAAAAATTCTGTCATCATTTACTCACCTTGTATGACTTTCTTTCTTCTGTGGGACAAAAAATAAGAAAGCTGCTGTTTTCATAATGAAATAAACTGATTCTATACGACTGGTGCACTGTCCTCCTAAAAGTCGCTGAATTTTTCTTCTGAAGCTATATGATATATACACTCTAAAACATCTTGGGTTATTTTTTCTACCCAAGTCCTGGGTTGAGCCTTTTGGGTTATTTTTTGTGTTATTTTTTCAGTGTTTTTGTGTTACCCAGTTCGAGGGTCAGATGTAACAACCCAGTGTTTGGGTAGTTTTTGTGTTACCCAGATCCTGGGTCAGACATAACAGGCCAGGGGTTGAGTTATTTATCACATAAACAACCCAATTTGCCGGGTAAAATTACCCTTGGGCGCTTGGATTGTTTTTAACCCAATTATTATAAAGAGAAGACGTCTATTGGGGACATTAGACATGAAGAATTACTGCGTATATATTTTCATATATTGGGGAGACACTACAGCATAAAAGGGTAAAACATATTTCCTACAATGAAATATGAGATATCCCTATAAACATTTTTCCAACTTTATAATTACATTATCATTATTACTTTTAATATTAATTTTATCATGTGACACTTTAAGCTTTGCCATCACAGGAATAAATTATATTTTAAAATGTATTCATATATAAAGCAGTTGTTTTAAATTGTAATAATATTTCAGAATATTTCTGTTTTTCATTTTTTCATTTACAACCCGAATTCCGGAAATGTTGGGACGTTTTTTAAATTTGAATAGAATGAAAACTAAAAGACTTTCAAATCACATGAGCCAATATTTTATTCACAATAGAACATAAAATGTTTAAACTGAGATTTTACAATTTTATGCACAAAATGACCATAGAACACTTTTCCACTTTGAAACAGTCCATTTTAAATGAGCCTTGGCCCACAGGACATGATGGCGCCTCTGGACCATGTTTACATATGGCTTCCTTTTTGCATGATAGAGCTTTAGTTGGCATCTGCAGATGGCACGGCGGATTGTGTTTACGGACAGTGGTTTCTGTAAGTATTCCTGGGCCCATTTAGTAATGTCATTGACACAATCATGCCGATGAGTGATGCAGTGTCGTCTGAGGGCCTGAAGACCACAGGCATCCAATAAAGTTCTTCAGCCTTGTCCCTTATGCACTTTTTCAGCCATGTGTTGTTCCCGTGCCAACTTTTTTGAGACCTGTAGCAGGCATCAAATTTGAAATGAGCTCATTTAGTCCCTTTAAACGTTTATGTTATCTATGTTCTATTGTGAATAAAATATTGGCTCATGTTATTTGAAAGTCTTTTAGTTTTCAATTTATTCAAATTTAAAAAATGTCCCAACATTTCCGGGTTGTAAATAAATGCAGCCTTGGTGAGCATACACTTCAAAGACATTCTTTCAAACTTTTGAACGGCAACAAAACAACTATCCCACAAAAAATCTACAGAGGATATACAATAAAATATGAGTAAAAAAAGTCAAAGAAAACTAAGTTACAAAAACTGGTCAGAGTAATGTTGTAGCAGATGCTGCACGTAAGCGCTGGAAGCATGTGCTGGCATTTCAAGCGATAGATGGGGTGATCAGTTGTGAAATTCAGCCTAAATCACAAACCCTACAGCAAGAGCCACTAATGCTGGACTGATCTAATAGCAAGAGCATTTACAGAGTCTGCCAGATGTTCACAAAAACAGAAAAATGAACAGACTTCTGAAAGTCTAGTTAACTCTGCAGCTTACATAGACCTGAGCGACATGTAAAACAACCAACCACAATATAAATTAAAGCGAGAATAAACCCGAAAACATAAAATCTGTAATATCACAGACAGAAACGCATGCATGCAAAAAAGAGTCAGCTTACTAAAATAAGACTGTAATCATACTAGGTCAAGAGGGTGAGTAAATGACTTTTTAACAAAAGTAAAAATTCCTTCAACTTAGATTTCAATGATGTCTTTATAGTCAGATCTGATTGTGTCTCATTTCCGGTCTGGTCCAGTCAGAGTTCTGGTCATCCTCTCTCGTATATATGTATCGGACTCCAGCTGAGGCGTGTCAGCCGCCTCCACGGGGGCTATTATTCAGAGGTGTAATTGGCAGAGCGGTGCACGGAGATGCCCTTGGGAGCCAACAATTCATAACCCCCTCAAAGCCAATATCCGATACCAGAAAATACGCTGAGACAAGAGACGGGTATGTGAGAAGAGAGAGGGAGACGGACTGCTTCATCACAGAGAGAAGTAATGGCTGCGTATTGATTGCTCTCAGCCGAGACTCCAATTTCATGTTTAAAACAACACTGATCCTCATTAGGCCAGGGAGGGAGTACGGAGAGACAAACACTTAGCTATCAGTTCCAAGGACACACACAAGTGCACAGAGAAAGAGGCGAAGCGAGGAGAGGGGAAACACAAGAAGAGAGGAGCAAATGAGGACAGGGACGGACAGGAGCTTTGCTCCTTAAAGAGGACATAAAATGAGGAAACAAATTTTCTTCTTTTGAGGTAAAAGAGTTCATGTAGTATGAAAACAGTATACTGTAACATTTTTCTAAACTGAATGAAAAGAGCATTTATTGAAACTATCCTGTTGAAACGACTTCTGTAAACTTTCTGACACATGGCAGATGAATCATCTGAAGACGACCACTCGCCTTTAACACGGAATTCAGAAACTTCTGGAAGTAATTTGGAAGAAAAATAGGATTGCTATTATTATTATTATTATTATTATTATTCATAAACAACAGAAAAAGTAATAAGAACACATAATAAACAAACAACAAACGAATGAACACAGCATCTCTGTCAAACTGAAAAATGGTCTTAATTTTTTTTTTTTTGCACAAAATCACCTGACTTTAATATCATCAGTGGACCTCAGAGGAAGAAAACAAATAAATAATAAAAACTATTATATGTGACTCTCTTGAAAATATTCAAAACAGTTCATCTAATCTTTTATCAGGCTGTCCTAAAACAGATTTCTATACAGATAGTGACAGACATGAGGCAGATGAATCATCTGAACACAACCACTCGCATTTACTCAGCAAAAACACCTTTTGGAAATTCAGAAACTTGTGGAAGTAATATGGAAAAAAACTAGGATGATGATGATAATAATACTTTATTATTATTATTATTATTATTATTATTAAAAATCAGAAAAACTAATGATAGAAGCACAATCTGGCAGCAATTCTAAGAGTCAGTGGAAATTTTTTATTTAAAAAAACTTGACTAACATTATAAAAAATAAATAAACTTCAATCATATGTGACTCTTTAAAAAAAATTTAAAAAAAAATTAAAAAAAAAATCACAACTGTTAACCTAATTCTTAATTAGGCTGTCCTAAAATAAAAAAATAAAAAAATAAATAGTCACAGATAGTGTCAGAGAGAGGCCGAGGGCGAGTCTGCCTAGAAAGTCCCCCGCTTTGGAAATCCATAAGTACTGCAGAAGACACAGACTAATTCCTGTTTTTTTCCTCTCATTAAGGAGCATTAATTTGGTAGCTGGGCTCATTGATCCACAAGGCCTTGAAAGAGTCTAAAAACAGAACTCAGTGTTACTCAGATACTTCAATACACTCAGATAAGAATAATCACGCACACACATTAAGGTACACTATAAGCGTTTCTAGAGGGCCTTAACTTCAACTTCTAAGCCCTGCTCTCCAAAGAAGTGAGCAAATCCAAGCTCAACATATAAGCAGAAAGCATAAAGACCTACTTAAATTAAAAATACATTTATTTTGTTTTAGACACGCTTATGCATAGTTGGATACTATTATGCACGTCAAGCAAAAACGCGTTCTGTGTGATCATCCCTTTGCGCCCGTCATTCAGAAGTCAAAAAAATGTTATCAAATTAAACAGATAAGTTGCGTCCCAATTCACGTACTTCTGCACTATTCTAAGACATTTTGTAGAATAACAAAAGTGGGAGTAGTGTGTTCATACTGAAAATTCAAATTTGAAGGCTCCTTCAAATGCAGCATCAAAATGCATCCTTCATTTCCCAGGCAATCAGTGATACAACAGATGGATCCTTCGTGGCCTAGCCTACCCTAGAATTCATTGCGTGCGGTGACAACAGGATTTTTTTTTTTTTTTTGAGAAATTGCCAGAATACACTTTTAAATGTTAGCATTGGGTTTCAACTTACTCGAATATCTAATGATACAAATTTTAAAAAATATTAAATAAAAACTTTAAAGCGGTTCAAATGTTGACACATCTTACTAAGATGCGATTTCATAGTTTATACTCTTTAAATGGACTAACGTGAACATATTTAGACAAGCTGTGAACCCTGTTTTGTTTTTAGACAGTTGAATATAACTTTCAAAAAAAGTCCAGTACAAACGTTACTTTCACTCGTCAACAGCAGCTGTCACAGTTGCTAAGCGACAAGAACAACGTAGGCTAGACTATCCCATTTGACAACGCTCGGACCGACCTTTGCGGACTTCGAAGGTGTGGCCTTTGAACTCTGTGTCCTTCAAAGGCTGCAGCCTCTGAATTGGGACACAGCTAATGTGTGGAATGTTGGACAATTCATGCACTCAACTGTCACAACTTTAATTACGTAGCAGAGGGGGAGGGACTATCAGAATCTGACGCTGAATGACAAAAAAACCTTAAAAATTTCATATAAATGGTTGAGTACATAGTACATAGCGTATAAGTGCATAGTGTATAGTGCGTTATTTGGGACACAACTATAGTGAATCTAAAGCGCTTCTCATCATATGAGTGAATGAAGACAGTGGAGCAAATCATTTCCGATGACTGTTATCACAGAATTGAGTATTTTGGTGCTGATGTGTGAATGGTCTCTTAACAGAAAAAAGCCAGAACGTCATTGCTTGTGTGAACAGCAGATTTGTGTATTTACCGGTAAAGTCTTACTGGTAGTTTTACTGTCATTTACTGGGATTACTGGATATAAAATTGCCAAATGCACGAAATGATCGACAGTAGTGTGCCTGTTTTTTGGCTAAAAAAAACATGGGTCACTCTGTTTTTATATATATCCATTTAAATAATACATTTATCTTGTTTTAAGTATATTTACATATTGTAGTAGATTAAAAAACAGTAAATGTATCAGTATTTTTAGCCTAATTTAAATGTGAAATTAAATCACTTTCACCTCCAAGCACATACACACACAGTCTTTCTTTGTGCCTGCTCAGGTTTGCCTCTTATGCATTCTGTGTTCTTGAACGACCATGTCTTTGTGTGTATCTCTGATAAGAGATGGCCACTCTTCACCATCACTGATTATAGATCCGCCTTCAGAGATACTGTCAGCTATACTGATCCCACATGACAGCACAGCAGACGCCCTCCCACTAGACCTCTATCTGACTGATCTGAGAGCAGCTGGCGGTGAAGAAAAAGAGTCAAGATGATGGCTGAGGTTGAGGTCTTGTGAAGATGCTCAGAGTGGATAGACACACTTGTTTAAAGAGTTGAGTTTTTGAACCTTTATGCTTCAGATGTCACGAAAACGGCAGCAAACTTAGATCAGAAATGGCTGTTTGGAGGGTTAGTCACATCTCGCTGTGGCCTTTGCGATATGGTTCTCACACTGTGGTTTTACCATATCAGAGCGTTTAACCTCACACATCTCAGAGGGAAGTTGGCGTGAGGTTAACAGCTCCTTTAAAAAACATGATGCACCTGTAATTTTAACAAACCTTATAGGCAAAGTGGGGACATTTTTTGGACAATATCAACATCAGTCCTCATTTTATGTTGCCTTTGCATTTGGGTATAATGTCTTTTTTGCATCGACAACGTACATAACTTTTTTTAAAGCAAATATTTATTAAAGATTCAGTCTCCTCCACTGACGAGTTCGTAAGATGTAAATAAACATATTAGTAAAATGTATTTAAACAGAGATCTTATTATAAAAGGGCTCTGGTAAACATCCATCACAGCACTGTGCGTGTGCTCAAGGTACTTCTGAATCTGACTGAGAAGATAGATGTAATCAAATGTTTACATGCTTAGTTTTATCCTATTGATCAGAAATCAGATTATTTCAGGCCTACCCCCATTTAAATCCGATTTAAATTTTCTTCGGATTGAGCTCAATCGGATTGTTTGAGGTGTTTACATGGAGGTTTATCAATCCGATTGAGCCATCAATCTGATTACCAATGGATTATTTAGGTGTATGTAAATGTAGTGATAACTGCAAGTTACTTTAATGCATTTATACCAAGAAATTATAAAGATTTATGTTAATATTGTCCAAAATCTCACTTTGTTTCCAAACTCTATTTTAAGGAGGACTTACCATTTTCACCTGACGGATATTAAAATGGGTGGAAAAAAGTATCTATAGAGTTTGACTATCAAAAGTATCCAATCACAAGTTGACAAAGCTAAATACAGGTGTTAACACTGTCCATAATCTCATAGACTTTAGACATTAAGGGCCCTACTTTAACTATCTAAGAGCATGGTCTAAAGCGCACGGCACAAGTGCACTTAGGCCGTGTCCGAATCCACTTTTGCTATTTTAATGATGGGAAAAATGGTCGGCGCTCCCGGCGCATTGTCTAAAAGTGTTGTCCCTATTCTCTTAATGAGTAATGGAAGTGTAACATGCAATAAACCAATCAGAGTCTCATCTCCCATTCCCTTTAAAAGCCAGTTGCGCTCGCGCCATGGCGGATTCGCTATTTACATGGTGGAATTTGCAAGTGGAAAAACTGAAAGCTTCTCTAGCAAGGAAACAGATCTGCTCATGCACGAGGTTAAAGCGCGCAAGCAGAACATCTACGGGAAAAGCCGGATTCCACCAAAGCATTTTTATCTTTATGCACACAATAATAATTGTTTACATTGTAATCCTTTTATTTTTAATATTTGGCATGTTTGTGTGCAGCTGCGCATCCCTGTGTGTGCAACAAGCAAAGTGTACGCACAATGTGCACCCGCCTATAGACGCATATTACTAACGTACTATTTAAATAACAAAAAAATATTGCAACATTGACTTTAGACCAGGTTTCAGATGGTCAATGGCGCAGTTGTTTTTAGTTGCCTCAAAATAGCAGCATGCCAATAATGCACCTAAACACACCTCGTTTTCAGACTACCATGCCCATGGGTGCAAAAATGGGCACAAATGCATTTGCTATTTAAATAACGTGGTGCAGGACGTGAAAATGATAACTGCGTCGGGCTGAAACTAGCAAAAAACACTTGCGTCACGCCTGGCGCCACAAGGTGCAGTATGTAATATTTACAGCTAGTGGTTGAAATGGGTACTGCAGTCCAAATTCAAAATATTGGAGAGAGTTTCCCCCACCCAACAGGAACAGGCACAGTTGACAATGGAAAGTGATAAGCCTTACACTGTAATGGCGCTTTTCCACTGCATGGTACGGTTCGGTACGGCTCGATATGGCTCGGTACGGCACACTTTTTGGTGCCTTTCCATTGCATTTGACGGCTCAAAACTGAACAGTACAGCTCGCTTAAATAGTACCACCTCGGTGGAGGTTCCATGCATGCCATACCGATACTAAAATGTGATGTGTAAACACTGCAGATCACTGATTGGTCAGAGAGAATCGTCACTACCAGCATCATTGGATTTGAAACACGAGACACCAATCCCGTTAGATTTAAATAGTCAGTAACAGCCACCGCAGTATCATTTGTTCATGCAACTTTTTTTAAATGACTTGCTTTAAACGACCGTCGCACACAACTTGAAAAAAGAAATGGCTGTATCGTAGTCAGTAGACGAGGTGACTCGTAGGTAGCCGAGGAGCAGATCCACAGCAGTAAAGGCGGAGCAACTATAATGATCAGTCTATAATCCCACCCACTTTGAAGCGGTATTAAACTGCAGTGGAAAAGCAAACCGAAATTAATATGAGCCGAGCTGTGCCAAACCGAACCGAGCCGAGCTGAGTCGTTCCAAGAGTCGTTCTGTATACATTTGCAATGTTTTAAATGGTCAGATAGAATCTGTGATCTCTGACCCAGTTTGTTTGCTGGCTTCCATGGCTGCAATATGTTATGTTTTCTGCCAACTGGCAACCCAGGGTTTCGAAATACTATTGGGTAAATTGGCAATCACAAACCAAAACAAAAACAGACATTCTGACACGGAACGCATATTTCAAAGTAGAATAACTGGCTGTAACGTTGTTTTTCGGAGAAACAAGTATTTGAACTTAGCATGTTAGCTAAATCTCTGCAAACATGGTATTTTTATGCTTTAGTACAGTTAACAAACAAAAAAAAAACAAAAAAACAAAACAAAAACAAAAAATCACACACAGCACCTTTAACACAGGGCACCTAGCTGTATCTTGGGACCAAAAAGACCATAAAAACTCAAATGTGGGCTCTTTTGACTAATAAACCATCTACAAGCACACCCCAGTAACCACATCTATAAATACTGGAAAAGTGTTTTTTATTCCCAGAGAATGCATGAAATTAAAAAATATGTATGTGTAGCATTCAATGCAATTCAAGTTGCTTTGGATAAAAGTATCTGCCAAATGCATAAATGTAAATGCTCAGTCCAACTAACCACACAGGGAAGCAGCACTCACATGTTCTTAATTAAATGTAAAAGTCTAATTACAACTTGGCAGATATACATAAAAAAAAATTTGAGGCAATTATTATCATGCTATACAGGTGCTGGTCATATAATTAGAATATCATCAAAAAGTTGAGCCAGGTTGCTCTGATAGTGGCCTTCAGCTCTTCTGCATTGTTGGGTCTGGCATATCGCATCTTCCTCTTCACAATACCCCATAGATTTTCAATGGGGTCAAGGTCAGGCGAGTTTGCTTGCCAATTAAGAACAGAGATACCATGGTCCTTAAACCAGGTACTGGTAGCTTTGGCACTGTGTGCAGGTGCCAAGTCCTGTTGGAAAATGAAATCTGCATCTTCATAAAGTTGGTCAGCAGCAGGAAGCATGAAGTGCTCTAAAACTTCCTGGTATACGGCTGCGTTGACCTTGGACCTCAGAAAAAACAGTGGACCAACACCAGCAGAAGACATGGCACCCCAAACCATCACTGACTGTGGAAACTTTGCACTGGACCTCAAGCAACGTGGATTGTGTGCCTCTCCTCTCTTCCTCCAGACTCTGGGACCCTGATTTCCAAAGGAAATGCAAAATTTACTTTCATCAGAGAACATAACTTTGGACCACTCAGCAGCAGTCCAGTCCTTTTTGTCTTTAGCCCAGGCGAGACGCTTCTGACGCTGTCTGTTGTTCAAGAGTGGCTTGACACAGGGAATGCGACAGCTGAAACCCATGTCTTGCATACGTCTGTGTGTAGTGGTTCTTGAAGCACTGACTCCAGCTGCAGTCCACTTTGTGAATCTCCCCCACATTTTTGAATGGGTTTTGTTTCACAATCCTCTCCAGGGTGCGGTTATCCCTATTGCTTGTACACTTTTTTTCTACCACATCTTTTCCTTCCCTTCGCCTCTCTATTAATGTGCTTGGACACAGAGCTCTGTGAACAGCCAGACTCTTTTGCAATGACCTTTTGTGTCTTGCCCTCCTTGTGCAAGGTGTCAATGGTCTTCTTTTGGACAACTGTCAAGTCAGCAGTCTTCCCCATGATTGTGTAGCCTACAGAACTAGACTGAGAGACCATTTAAAGGCCTTTGCAGGTGTTTTGAGTTAATTAGCTGATTAGAGTGTGGCACCAGGTGTCTTCAATACTGAACCTTTTCACAGTATTCTAATTTTCTGAGATACTGAATTTGGGATTTTCCTTAGTTGTCAGTTATAATCATCAAAATTAAAAGAAATAAACATTTGAAATATATCAGTCTGTGTGTAATGAATGAATATAATATACAAGTTTCACCTTTTGAATGGAATTAGTGAAATAAATCAACTTTTTGATGATATTCTAATTATATGACCAGCACCTGTATATTTTATAAACTGGCTGTTTAACGCTTTGGTGCTCATCAAAATATAAGGGCCAGTTCACACAGAAAGTGTTTTTCCATTCCACTGTGCTACTTTTCCATTGTTTTTAATGTAAAAACACGCTAGACGGATGTCTTTAAAGTTGTGCTCGCGTTTCACATCTTTTGCAGCCTCTCGCGCATGACACAGCATTCTAAAAATGTTTAAAGTAGTTAAACTTTTTTAAAAAACGCATCTCTAGACATTTTTACATTCCTCTGACCTGCATCTCGCATATTTAACAGCAAAAACGTGTTCTATGTGAATAAACCCTAAGGTATGTGCTACTAGATTACATTGCATCTTACAGGAGTCATTCTCTACATAAAATAGAGATAAAGAAACTGAAATTTTGATGCAGGTTTGAGTCTGGCATGTGTCTTGATCCTATTCCCTCTTTCTACCCAAGAATCCATTCTCTGCCCTCTACATCTGTCCAAAAAGAGAGGCAAAGGCAAAGATTTAACACAACCAGCACAGCATTCAAAAAGGAAAAAAAACACCTGAGCTCATACACACAACCCATATCAGAAGCCTTCAGGGCCTGTGTTAAAACCCACAAGAGTAAATTAGGGAGCACAACCTCTGGGAATTACAAGAGTATTGTTTGGATGTAGAGTGTGACCATACAGTGTGCTAAATAACAAGCCACCAAAGTGTATAGACATAGGGATTATTCACATGATCATACGGTCAAACATGGGCCAAACAGTGTTAAGAGCCTGTAAAGAGACTATTAGAGAGAGAGAGACAGAGAGAGAGAATGCCAGCTGAGCTTAGTTGTGTATAGCATTTTTTAAATGTCATACAATAATCTTTTTTCGTCAATAAACTAGAATTAGTGGTTAATTATCCCACTTTTCAAACAGGAATAAATGCATATTAAAGACTAGACGTGATGGCATCTCTCAGCGGCCAAGGAAACAGCTGTAGTAAAGTGGACAGTAAGTGGCAATTTGATAGTATTAACTAAGCATGACTATGACTCAGCACACATCTGCTTTAATACAGGAAAAAAAAAATACATTTGGGGTAGATGGTATGGCATCATGTCGGCAGATGAGGTAATTAAAAAACTGTTGATAGTTTGATTATAAAGTATATTTGAGACTACAGATCTGACTATATGAGAGTATAGTTTGAATGAATTCCTTTTCTTTGCATGACACATTGACATTACAGTACAGAATGACTGTTTCAGTATTATCCTGAACATTGTATGAACATTCATTTCATGTGTCATAGAACGGAAGATAGACTCTCGAGAGCGTAAACGTCATATCCTTTTGATTTTCCCAGCAAAATCATCCCAAGTCCTTCTCATAAAAATGACTCTACAGACTACTGTAAACCCTAATGCTCAAAATACTTAATTGGTTTGAGTAGGACAAACTTAATTTGAACAAATTAGTTCAGTTAAATTAACTGTTATGAGTATTTAGAACTTTCTTTTTCTTTTGAGTTCACAGCACTGATATTTCAAGTAAACTGACCCGCTTCATTGTTTTGAGTTGTATAAACTCCTTTCTTTTAATTTAGACTAACTTAAGTTTAACTAAAACTGGGGTGAGATTTCTATTTCCCAGCATGCTTTCCATGGCACTCGAAAGGGAGAGTAAATGCTAAAATTAAGTGTTATATAATGTTCTTTGTGCAAGATTATTTGATAGTGATTAATGCTAATGCTAATTTAGAAGAGTTTCTGTTAATGTGAGTTTTTGGAGAGTTACCATCATGGTGACAAGTGGCGCATTCTGCTCGGTTTGAGAGCAGGTAAGCTACATGTTTTAAATGGCTGTAAGTGCTATACCATGCTATTGTTAACATGTTAGCAAAATTTGCAAGTTGGCATTTTCTGAATTTTCTTATTAGGGTTTACAGTGAAGTAAATAACTCATTTGATTTGCAAGAACTCAAAATAAAAAAAGTTAATTAACTAAATCTGTTATGTTAATTGCTATCAAAATGTATGAGTTAGCTAACTCTGTATTTCAAATTAGGAGCAATTAACATGCATGAGTACTACAAACTCAAAACTTGGTAGTTCTGCTTGCTTAAAATTGGAAACATCATAACTGATGTAACTGATTGCCTCAATTTTTTTGAGTTAGCCCAACTTATTCGGGTTTACAGTGTAGACAAACTAAGAAAGTTGGGAAAGGTCTCGTTTTTTTAGGTTTTGTTACAAGCTCTTCACACATTGGCAATTAAAAGCGATTAATACATGAAAATTCTTTCCCCTTTAAAGGCATAACCTATTGCACACAAACCAAAAAACAAGTTATTCCTTTAAAAAATGAATGATAATTCTCAAAATGATGATAGGATAAGTCACATTAGAAGCAGTCTGCACATAAAATAGGACATTTGACTTGTTTGGAACACATTCTGCGCTGTAATTTCACATTATTCCATGTTTCTTTGTTGCTGTAAAAACATATAGCCTAACTTAAAGTTCTGCCCATGCAAATAGATATTGGTATACGATAAATGGTACAGCAAAATACAATACATTCTATGATACCGTCCAGCCCTATAATCTGATTTATAGCAATGTTCTATATTCCAGTTCCAACTTTCCACATAATAGGGTGCAAGAAATAATTCTATCATTCTCTCTGCACACAGCGAAGCCAGCAAGATTGCTCATTATATTTGAATGACGACTATATAATTGACGACTTTTTATTGATGAATTGGCTGTGCAAAGGTTGTGCAGTTAATGGCATTTAACAGCAGACAGTCAATTAGCCTGCAGATGGTCTTAAAGACCAATTAACAGAGCAGAGCACAATGAACAGCAGTCACTCAGATTAGATCCTCATATCTGCCGGCATAGAGAATATGCTTCTGTGTGTTGTGTAAGGACAATCTCTCTCGAATCTATAAGACAGCATATAAAACCCTCCAGGACCTCATCACATTTGCAAGGTTACCATGGCAGCGAGGGTTACACCTCAAATCTTACTTACATTGACCAGAAGCTACAAGCATACTGTATAACAGGCATTAATAATTAATGCAAAAAGATCTTTATGAGTGCTAAAGGAGGACGGTTGAGGATTGAACAGTTGTTCTCAAGTTCACTTCTGATGTGAGTCAAACACACACTCAGACTTAAAGATATAAGTGTTAAACACAGTTTATGTTAAAATGGAGTTCATGTAGACAGCTCAGCGGTAGGTTACATAACAGCCGAGAGGTGTCAGTGAATCAGGCAGAAAGCGTCATGGATTCTGTGTTCTGATGTTAGCCATGGATACGGCAGATTGGAGAGCAGATGCATATGCAATGATCCAGATGTTTGCCCACCACAACAGAAATTCATAAAATAACATTTACAATACATATATGGTTTAGTGCACAATATTTTGAAAATGCACTAGGTTTTATGCATTATAATCTTACATTGGGGTACCTCATGTTAATCTCACATGGCTAGCGCTCACTTAGAAAAGTGTGTCTTCCTGCAAATCAGTTCACCCAAACGTTACATAACATAATTAATATTCATTATTCATGTACGTGTCTACACTACCGTTAAAAACTTTTTCAAAACTATATACACATTGGCCTCAAAACCAATTTGGAAACTTAAGTAACAATTAAAAAATGCAGAAGTTATATAACAAAATATCGAAACAAGTGGCATTTACTTCAAAGATGTGTCAAATACACTTTTCAAAAAAATATCTCACTAAATAAAATCTGTTAGGTTTCAAGATATGAACAATTCAAAAAGTTAGTTCTATCATCACTTGAGCACAGATGCCGCTTTTGATATTTTGTGCCTAATGCAATGAAATGTAGACATTTATAAGTGCCCTGGCTAATACTGTATATATAGGAATTTTATGTATATTACATTGGCTATACCTTTTGGTTTGGTGTCATATGTAGACTCTTAAAAGTAATAGAAACCACAGTATACATACACACTGCAGATGTAAGAAAGATGACTCACACAATTAAAACAAAAATCACTCACAAATAAATGGAAACAGCATTTTCAGACACATCTTGCAAGCCTCCAGCTTCCCGTTTGGCCGAGGCTTTTGACAGGTGTTGTCTGAGCATCAGTGTAACGGTGGGAGGCAGAACTCATATCTGAATCTGGAGACGATACATCACACAGCAGGAGTTTACACATGGTTAGCAGACCACCTCTTCCTGCCACACACTACCCACATGCTCCTCTCTCTCTGTGTCTCTCCATCTGACAGTGGGGAGAGCTCCACTAATGATAAGATCACTCATGTCCCAGTTAAAATAAAAACAGAGAGTGCATCATTCTGCTATTCTTAGAGAGGTTATGGAGAGAAGTCACACTCATGGATCTCTCTCTGTCTGGGGTATGAGGAGCAAAACTTGGATTTTTACCCTCAAGAAAATAACACCACGCACATAAAGAGATGTGATAGATGGATAGAAAGATGGATAGATAGATAAAACGACCAGCAGAATGATAGACAGAAAAATAGATCAATAGATCAAAGGATAGACAGAAGGATAGATAGACAGACAGACAGACAGACAGACAGAAAAAGGACAGACAGACACAGATAGATGATAGATAGACATGCAGATAGATAGATAGACAGATAGACAGACACAGATAGATGATAGATAGACATGCAGATAGATAGATAGATAGATAGATAGATAGATAGATAGATAGATATAGATAGATAGACAGATAGACAGATAGACAGATAGACAGACAGATAGATAGACATGCAGATACAGATAGATAAAAGGATCAAAGGACAGAAGGACAGACAGACAGATAGATAGATAGATCAAAGGATAGACAGAAGGATAGATAGACAGACAGACAGACAGATAGATAGATAGATAGATAGATAGATAGATCAAAGGATAGACAGAAGGATAGATAGACAGACAGACAGATAAATAGATCAAAGGATAGACAGAAGAATAGATAGACAGATTGATAGACAGACAGATTGATAGACAGACAGACAGACAGATAGATAGATCAAATGATAGACAGAAGGATAGATACACATACAGACAGACTGATAGATAGATAGATAGATAGATAGATAGATAGATAGATAGATAGATAGATAGATAGATAGATAGATAGATAGATAGATAGATAGATAGATAGATAGATAGATCAAAGGATAGACAGAAGGATAGATA